>CAUYQU010064566.1:0-11434 GCA_963574635.1 Cheracebus regulus | reverse complement strand
TGGGTTTGGCGGGAGAGGCACAGGTTGTTGACAGTGCTTGAAAGCCAAGCACAAAATTGCAGTCCGTGCAGACAGATGCCTGTGTAGAAACACGATGGGGAGGCTTGCATCTGAGGAAGGCTCTCCCAACAGAGGGCTTTGCAAAGAGTTTATAAGGAAGCCCTAGAATTGTGGGGGTAAATGTCCAAGCTCACTATGCTGAAAAGGAAGAAGAGGTGCTGAGTAGGACAGAGCTCAGGCTCATAGCCCCCTGTTCAGTTACAGCTCCTCCACCATCCTAGTCTTCATGGACTGGGGATTATGCACAGTAAAATGACTGCTACCCCTTTTTAAAGAAATTGTTCCAGTGGATACAAGAATTATGCCAATAAAATATCTACAAACAATAGCTTACTTGTTTTATGTAAGAGTACTGGACTCAAAGGACCATGTACCAAGTTTACCTATGGGCGGTCTAGTGTGGATTGTGTGACAGCCTTTAAGGTACTTAAAGAGTGACGGCAGAGAGCAGCGGAGTAGTTTACGGAATGGAAATAGGTACTCTCAGCCTTGGGCAAAAGGGGCCAGATGAGGGTCTAGGAAGGGGGACTTGTCTTCAGACAACCAATGAATGGAGCAGACACAATAGGAGATGTAGGCCATGAAACTTCAGTGTGCGTGGTGGGCTAGGCTTGAGATAGGTGCTGTTTGGTACACATAGGGGCCAGGATGGGGACATTGGGTGCCCCACAATTATAGAAGGGTGAGTAATTAAAGAGTAGAGCTCTGGCTATCTAATCAGCTTTCTGATTTGGAATGTGGGCAATCTTACTACCTTAATTGTAGCAACTTGAATACTAATGTGGGAAGGGCATAAGACAATAAGTTGTCTCTGAGTATATCAGGGTGGTCAAGTTACTGGGCTATGATAGTCTTGTGTCAGTTCCAGGGTTCATAGTGAAGGTGGCAAATCCAGTGACATTCTGAATTTGGCATTAAACTCTGACATTCTGAAATAGACAGTAAACCTATAAAAACACTAATCATTAATCATTGGTGATATGAAAAGACATTATCATCAATTCATCATAAGAAAAGATGCTAATCATTGACTTATTAATCATTAGAGAACTGTGAAATGAAATGACAATGTGAAACCATTACACAAACTCCAGAATGGCTAACATGATACCGAAGAAAAACACCTCACTTTGGAGAAAGTGTAGAGCGCTCAGGACTTTCTCACATAGCTAGTGAAAGTAGAAGTTGGTACAACCACGTGAGAAAAGCTTTTCTCTGTAGCTATTAAAAGCGGAGCAAGTAGCATATCCTATGACTCAGCCATTCAGCTCCTGGGTATATACCCAACAGCAATGAGGGTATATGTTCAGGAAAGGACATGTAAAAGGGTATTCATAGCAGCATTATTTATAATGATCATAAACTGAGCAGTAACCCAATTGTCCATCCACAGTGGAATGGATAAATAAACCACCTCACAGTGACTTTGAACAACATGTGCTGCTCTCCTTTTCAACAAGTTGCCTGCTTAAGACTTTTCTATATTTTGTTAGCTTTCCACGATTAAATCTGTATTGCTTTAAAACAATGCTGAAAGAAAAACTAAAGGAAAAAAGCCATATAAACCCCACATTTATTATTTCTACTGAAACGAGGTGTCTGTGGCTCCAGGCAAGGCCCTTTGAACATGTGATCTTTCCAAGCCACACTGCTCAGTCAATCCGGTGGTCTTGTGTCGAAGCACCTGTCCTTCACAGCTCTCCTCACAGGGTTCAGGTAATCCCTTGTGCCTCTTCCATCTTCCACAGATGTTTCAAGTTCATTCACTCGACAAGATGTGGGCCATGAAGTCTCTAATTAGACATTCCTCTTTCTGGAGACATCTTCCTTTCCCAGCAGCTGCTTACAGAACTGCTCTTACAACTTCAGCTGTTCTTCATGCACACAGGAACCTCCATCTGTCCTGCCATCCTTCACATGAGCGAATGGCTCAAGCAGGTTAGGCCTTGAGTGTTCAGAATGACATGCTGTAGGGATGCCGGGAGTCTTAGATTGCCTTGAGGTTAACCTTGGGCTGTCTGGGCACTCCTGTGTTCCCTAGGGCACTCCACTAGGTCAGGCTTATAGCTGACTTCTGAGGTGTTAATCCCTTAAAATGCACACATTGCTTAATGCTATTCACTGTCTGTGATCTCTTGGGCCATCTGTGGAAGTGAGGAAGCTGTGTCCATCTGAGGGAGTGGTAGGAGAGCTACCTCGGCATCCCTGGATGGGTTCTGGAGACTAGCTGAGCCTGAGCTTGCAAAAGGGCCAGGTGATACCAACATGACAATAGTGCAGTACTCAAGGCAATGGCTGACTTTATCCCTCCTGCTCATCCCTTCTCCATCCTTCTGCCCATATCCCACTGCTCAAGTTGTTTTGCAAATCCTGCTTTTGGGAGTGGACAATGTGTGGCATGGGTCATGGCCCACTCTATGAAGACTGTGAACTGAGAGAAAGCACAAACACACTTTCCTTTCTGATGTCAGCTGTTCTCTGAAACTGGATGAAGGGTGTGAATATGGACAAATTCCAGGGAGGAAAGAGTGAGCATGACTGTCCCCTGAATGATGTTATCCTCCAGTATTTGCAAATCTTCCTCCACCTGGGAACTGAACAGGGCTTTTTTTTTTTTTTTTTTTTTTTTTGAGGCAGGATATCTCTCTGTCCCCACCACCTGCAGTGCAGTGGTGTGATCACGGCTCACTGCAGCCTCAACCTCCCAGGCTCAAGCAATCCTCCTACTTCTCAACCTCCTGAGTAGCTAGGACTACAGGCATGCAGCACCACACCTGGCTAATTTTTGAACTTTTTAAAGAGAAGAGGTTTTGCTATGTTTCCCAAGCTGTGAACAGGGCTTAGAGTGTGGCATTAGAGGTGGAGATATACATTGGAAGTTCCTAGCCCTGAAACAGGGAAAATATGGAAACCAAGAGTCATGCCATAACCGGAACTGCTCCTTGCACTGAAAGCAGTCCTCCATTCTTTGCTGCACATCCCCAAAATGACCATCACTTTTGCACAGCATATCAAGTGGTTGTTGAACTGATTTTATTCTTTTCAGTTCCTTGCAGCAGTTTCTAAAATTGCTTTCATTCTCAAAGAACTACAAATAGAACTGTTTTTTTTTTTTGACCCAGCAGTTCCATTACTGAGGATATACCCAGTGGAAAGTGAATCATTTGGCCAAACACACACACACACACACACACACACACGCACCCATATGTTCACTGCAGTACTATTCACAATAGCAAAGACATGAAATCAACTTAAATGCCCATCAATGGTGGACTGGATAAAGAAAATGTGGTACATATGCACCATGAAATACGACACAGTCATAAAAAAGAATGAGTTCATGTCCTTTGCAGCAACATGGAGGCCGCTGGATGTCATTTCCCTGAGCAAACCAGTGCAGGAACAGGAAATCAATTATCACATGTTTTCTCTCACAAGTGGGAGCTTAACACTGAGTGCACATGAATGCAAATGGAAACAATAGACACTGGGGACTATGAGAATGGGGAGCATGGGAGAGGTGCAAGGATGAAAAATCTACCCATTGGGAACTATGCTCACTACGAGGGTGACGGGTTCAATCATATCCAAAATCTCAGCAGCACTCAATATACCTGTGTAAGAAACCTGCATGAGTACCCCCAAATCTAAAATAAAACTTGAAAGAAAAACAGCAAAAAATACTTTTATTGTTAAATGGGTTCATCCTGCCTCAACATTTCATTTTCCAAAAAGTGAAAAGTACCGAGCTCTGATTTTTATATGACTCACTTTCTTCACCTTTCCCAAGTGGTTTATCACTGAAAGATTCTACAAAATTGTTCTCCACCCCAAAATTCTAACATCTATAAATGTTTGAGTCAAGTACTCAAGGAGCTGTTAGGCTGGTTTAGCACATTTCCATAGGTATGGCCAGTAAGGAGTCCTTGAGTCCAAATGGATTTGGACACTTTATTATGCATTACAAGGCAGGCCGTATGAGCTTCATGTTTACATCAGTTGCTGTGGTTCCCAAGTCCTACCTGCTGGTCTGTGTCACTGCTGAGGAATTCTGAGCTTAGGAACCCTCCAATCTTATAAGGACACTGCTAGCAAACCTGATCCAATGTTGCCATGGAAAAAGCCATTATCATTATTATCCTGGTTGGGAAACAAATCTGGCCTCTGACCGAGAGAGTGACATTAACTATATCTCCTTGCAATGTCTCTGGGTCGGGCAGGAGACTCAAGCATTATTACACTGGAATGTAAGCAAATATGCTGCCCGACCTGGAACAGCTTTGCAAATATCCTCAAACAAAGCAGAAACACCAGTCCCATTCCTTTGGGTGGAGGGGGTAATGCCACTTGGATCAATGAAAAAAAAAGTCATCTTGAAAATTCAACATTCAATCTTAATGAAATTTCTCATTCTTTTTAATGAGAAATTTCATTAAGATTGAATGTTGAACTTTCAAAATTGCTTTTAAATGACTTTCTTATGTAAATCAGGAACAAAAAAAGTATGTTTAACTTGATAGGCATAAGAGTAAAAAGGTGCCAGTGTATTAGATGGTGAAACAGCAGGATAATTCCAACAGAGGTGAAGCAAGCTAGATGCCTGATATCACCATTATGGTCAAGAATTTACTGCAGATCCTACACAATTCACCAAGAAAGGAACAAAAGGAATACATATGAATAATGAACAGAAGAGCAAAATTTTATCACCATTTTCAGAAAACTTCATCATCCACCAAGAGAATTAAAATATAGGAGAATCAATGGGAAAATAACAAAAGTAAAATAAAAGTTAATTGAGTGGGAATTACATCAAATAAATAAACAAAAGTTTATGGTTTTCTATATATATGCAACTTATCACAAATTAGAATATAGTGAAAAAAGAGTGCATTCCAAACAGTAATTATAAATAATAATGTATCTAGAAATAAACTTAGGAAAAATGGTTCCATTGTTAAACAAAAGAAAATGAAAAACTTTAATGAAGGCCAAGAAAACTCTGAACACATAAATATGTCATATTCTAATAAAACCTGCATGAGATATGAGAAAAATGTTTAGTATTAATTGAACTTAAAGGTGACCTGGGTAAATAAATACACAGCTATGTAACAGCTATGAAATCAAGACCGGAGTGAAGAAAAGCAAATAATGAGCAGGGAATTGGCTCAAGTGATAGTGAACAATGCAGCAGTTCAGCAGTGTGGTTCTGGATTAGGAACTGACAAATTGGTTAATGAAAAAGGATAGCAGGTCGAGAAATCAATCCCCACATCCATGAAAATGTCACACACACATGCCATAGGGGAAGGAAAGGAACAGAGACAGAACAAGTCTGACTGCATTCTGGAGAAGCAGCACAACGCATTCCCGCCGGAAACTTTCCCACCTTCAGAAGAAATGAGGCTCTATAGCGCTCCGTCATCCCCAGTCCTGCTGTCAGTCCTGGGGGATCCCAGGAAGGGGAGGCCACCTGGCTCCAGCAGTGCATCCTCACTCCTCCTCGGGAGACTAGGAGGTAAGGGTGTTTGTTTTAGGAGCAGAAGCCTCAGATCAGTAATGGATCCCAGGCCCTGATTGCAGTCAAGGGGTTGACCCTGGCATGAGGACCCATGTACTAAAGCCAGATATAGAGGGCTCTGGAGTCTGGCTGGCCCCTGCGGTCATCCCCTGGACACCTCAGGCAGAAGGAGATTCCTCAACTTCCCTGTCAGAGGTCAGAGGTCTCCTGGAGGTGACCTCAGCTCAGTAGAAAAGAGAAGCTCTATTCCATTCCAGGAGTCATGGTGAGGACCCCGAGTGAGTACTCAGGGGATCAGTCGCTCTGGAGCAGTGAGGATGCCAGAGTCCCACCCCTGCTGTTGGCTCTGGAAGGTCCCTGGCAAGGGTAGCAAGATGAAATGTTTCCTTATTTCCCTGCAGGTGTCTCAGGATGGTGAGGCCTTGGGTAAGTGGTGGTGGAGGGTTCAGTTCAGCAGAAGAGAGGTCACCCATTCCCTGCCAGGTATCAAGGCACAGACCCTGGATGAAGATGAAAGGCATGACACACCCCAGAACAAAGGGGAGTCCAACAAAATCTGAATTCTGTGCTCAGATATGCAAGGCCCCCATTAGGGCTGTCTCACTGAGGCCTCCCCTTGCTTTCTCCTAAAGAAGCTCTCTGTGTGGCTCAGACTGTATCTAACAGGTTGGCCTCAGGTGAGCAGAGAGACCCAGGTCCTGCTAGGAGTCTTGCTGAAAAGTCTGAGGGAGGATGGAGGAGACCATGCAAACCAGAAGGTGCAGAGATCCTTGCCTGTGCTATCTGCTCTCAGAGGCCCAGGGTAGAGGTTTCTGGAGGACAGCCATGATCACTTCCTCCTCAGCGTTTTCTCTGAGGTGGGGCCTGACAGCAAAGGCATCAGTTCAGCAGAGGAAGGAATCCCAGATGCTGCAAAGTTCAGCAGCCCCTGAGACCACCCTCCCATCTGACACCAACTCAAGGTCAGGTGTCCCCAAGCCCCACCTCAGGTTTGATAATGTGCTAGAAGGACTCACAGAACTCACTGAAAGCTGCCATACTTATGGTTATGGATTATTACAGTGAAAGGATACAGATTAAGATCAGCCAGGAGAAGACTCACATGGGGCAGAGTCCAGGAAGTTCCAGGCACAGAGCTTCCAGGGTGGAGTCTCTGTGTGGAGTCCCAGAGTGCACTAACTTCTAGGTACGAGAGTACACATGGAGTATTGCTAACTCCAGAACCTCACCTGAGCCTTCATGTCCATTGTTTTTATTGAGACTCAGTCAGGTCCACGTGGTTGACCACCCATGTGACTAACCTCCGTCGTTAGCCCCTTTGGAGGCCGAGCTAATGCCGTGTGACCTGAGGCTGTCATCATAAGTCATTTTCAGCAGAGACTATACAGCATGGCCCCAGGCTTCCAGATAAACATGGACAGGATGGTCAGGCAGGACGTCGGAAGGGCTTAGAGACCGCCTCCCAGGAACCACGGCCAGACTCCTTTTTGCTCAAGGATTATTCTGTAGGCATTTCCTTGGACAATGTAATCTTTTACCACACAGTACAATAGCAGAAGTGGACTGCCCATGCTTGACCAGAGGGGTCTCGGCATAACTCCAGCCCTGCCCTCAGCCCTGGGAGGCCCTGGGCAGGGCTGCTTAGCTGAGACTCCTGTCGCTTCCTCTTCTGGACTCTCATGGGGTTGAGGGCTTGATTTCAAGGGGCTGATCTTAGCTCTGCAGATTGGATGGAGCTCAGGCCCTGCCTTGAGTTGAGGTAAGGACACTTATTGAGGATTGTGGGGACCACGACCCCAGATTAGAAGAGAACCAGCACAGTCTGGCCCCTGCTGTTCACCCTGGGAGTCCCCCACCATCACTTCCTCCTCAGAGATAACAGCAAGTGAGAGTCTTAGTCTGACGGGACAGTCCTCAGGTCAGCAGATGGCAGGGAGTGAAGGCCCTGTCTGGAGTCACAGCGAAGACTCTGAGTGACAATGGAGGGAACCGCTCACCCCATCACATGGTGTACCCCACAGAGTCCCATCCCTGCTGTCATCCCTGATCCTCAGCAGCTCCTGGGAATGGCTTCGCTGAGCCTGAGAGGCATGCTCGCACCTCCTCCTTAGGGTCTCAGGTCTTGGGGTATAGGCCAACAAAGTATACAGGGCATTTCTCACTCTGAGCACCTTCAGAGCCCAGGAATAGAGCTTGGGTGTTACATGGATGCTGCCAAGTACAGTCTCCGTGTCCAGGAGCATGAGGGATTTACGTAGCCTCGATCCACGAGACTGAGGTGCACCCCGGAAGGGTAAATTCTCCCCAGTCCACCTGGGTATTCCCACACCTCCACAGGAAGTAGGGAGACATGGTTTTAGGTTCTCTCCTAATTCTACTACTGGTATTCGGGAGTTTGCAGTTGAAGGTTAAACTTGAGTTTTCTCTGTTGAGGGTAGAGAGTGGTGGTTTGACAGAGGCAGCCTCAGATTGAACAGGACAGGCCCTTCCTGCTGCCAAGGCGATGACCCCTGAATACAGGCTGAATGTGGCACCATCTGATGCTCCTCTGTCAAGGCTGGGAAGCCCAGAAAATGACTGCTTGCTGCTGAGGAGCAGGCTTCACCGTATCCTCTAGGGTCTCAGGTAATAGACTGATCAGAAGGAGCGAAGCCTGGGTCAGTATTCTAAAGAACAAACGGCAGGGACAGCCTTCCTCCAATCCATGGGAGAGATTGCCCGCTGAGGCCCCTCACACTTCCAGGCCTGACGTGAGAACAGGCTCTTGAGGCTGAGGAGGAGGTCTTCTCCCCAGTCCCCTGTTAGCAGGGAACAGGCTGCTAAGGGGAAACGTGCTGGTGGGACACTCAAAGCTCCTCCATGTCCTTGGAATCCCCATTTCACCTCCACTGCCGCCTTACCTCCCTCAGGAGCAGCTCAGGTGAGGGAGCAAGCAGCCACAAGGAAAAGCCAGGGCCACGCACCTCACAGGCCCCTCCACTCGCTGAATTCAGGCCTAGGGACCTCTTGAGCAGTAACGCGGCCGAGTTGGAGGTGTTTCTGCTGCTGGAGAACCGCCAGAAGGAGCCCACCCAAAAGGCAGAAATGCTGAAGCACAACGTCCAACAGCACATGCCTCACTTCCCTGCGGTCCTCAGGAAAGCCTCTGAGAGCCTGGACTACGCCTTGGCCTTGAGTTGCGGGAAGTGAACATGGATGCCTGGAAGTAATGTGACATCCTCATCAACCAAGTGGGACTTTCCTCTGCTGAGGGACTGAGTGAGTAAACACTGGGGCTTGCCCCAAACTGGTATTCTGATGTCCATCCTGGACCTAGTTTTCACGGAGGGCAGCTCTGCCCCTAGAGAGGAAATTTGGAACATGCCGAGCAAGGTGAAGATGTTGAGGGGAGGCACATCATCTGGGAAAGGCCCAGAAAGCTTGTCATTGGAGATTTTTTGCAGCAACAATATCTGAATTTGAGGCAGATGCCCAACGGGGATCCTATATGCTATAAACTACTGTGGGGCCCTCACGCCCACACTGAACCCAGAACGGTGTACATTTTGGGGTTTGTGGATAAGATTGTTCACGTTGACTTCTGGTCCTACAGGTCGGTGTGCAAAGAGGTCCTGAGAGAAGATCAGGACAGAGTCCAAGCCAGGATTTCAGGGAATAGGGGTACTAATGCCATGGAATGTGCAGGGGCCAGGGCCATTACCAGTGGTACGGCTACCGCCAGTGCTATGGCCAACAGCAAACATCAGCCAGGCTGAGGCAGGTAATTCACTCTGTGTTTGAAGTAGGCACTCAAATATGCTGTAGTGAGAAGTAGTGAAGAGCTGCACGTGTGAGGGGAACACACATGGTATTCCATCGCTGTTCGCTGTGGACTGAATTGTGTCTCCCCGGCATTTATATGTTGAAGCCCGATCCCCCAATGTGACTTGGAGGTAGAGCCCAGAATCAGGTAATTAAGGTTAAATGAGGTTGTAGTGGTGGAGCCTTAATTCAATAGGATTACTGCCCTTCTAAAAGAGTAGTAAAGTGTCCCCTTTTAGAAGGGCAGTGTCAAGAGGACGAGTGTCAGTGCCTTGTGGAGTGGAGAACATGTGTTCTAGAGGAAAGAGTTTTAGGGACCCTGCATAGGGTTGGGCAAGGAAGGTCTACAAATATCTAAATACAGGAATACGTGGAATTCCTTTCATGTGACATAAAATGTCCGCTATACATAAGATTCCTACACTTCTATCATTAAAAGAATTATGAGGTATGCAAAAGGACTAGGTGTATTAGGTTTAAATAAGCAAAGCAAAGGTATGTGTCCTGTTTTATATAAGTTAGTAACAACTCTGAAAATTCCTAAAGTAATGAATGTGATGAGCACCATGACGGGAGTGTAAGCTTTCATCTGGATTCAGGCCTGGTCTGGAGTCTTGTGGGAAGCAGTTTCCCTCAACAGTGGGCTTCTTATCCTGGTGTTGGGGCTCCAGCCACCTTGCATTTTGTATCAGGTACTGGGGCTGAATTGCAGACGTCTGCAGGCACCTTTTGTAGGTTGGATATGTGGATCCAGCAGTCAATGACCTGTAACTTAGCAACACATAGTTTAGTCAGGAGTACCAGGAATGGGCCTTTCCTGCAGGGTCAAGGAAGTCTTTTAGCCAGCATCTTTTCTAGTAAATGAAGTCTCCTAGCTAGAGGTCATGATATCAGAGTTTGTCTTTTGATGGACAACCGTAGAAGGATTCCACAACCAGTTTATGGTGAGTTGTTAGAGCCTTAATGAGTCCTAGGCAGTAGGTCAGGAGATCTCCTTAGTACTGAGTAGGGGAAAACACTCCCTCAGTTAAATGCATGGACTGGCCTGCGACAATCTGAAAATGGGAGAGGTGGTGTTTTCCAGAGCGGGTAGACAGCAGGATGAACACAGCTAGTGGGAGAGCCCTAGGACAGGGAAGATTAAGAGTGTTTGTAATCTCAGGCAATGGGCTCTTTATTATTCCATTGATTCATTCTACAAGCCTGGAAGACCGTGAGCAGTGGGCACAATGAACGTTTTGCAGAACAGGCAAACTCATTCTAATGCTTGGCTAGTAAATTCAGTTCCTCAAACACTGTGGGGTTCAGTAGGAACTCCCCAAGTGGTGATAATTATTTCAAAAAGAATTTTGGCTAATATCATGACCATGACTTGTCTGTAAACAAAGGCCTCTACCCAATGGGAATACATATCTATCATCTCAAGTGCATACTTGCATCCAAGTGAGGAGGGGTATTTAGATAAAATCAAGTTGCCATCTTACAAAAGGGCCATTTGGCAATGAGAATTCTCTGGGGGCAGCCTTTTGGGGCTTCCCAGCATTATACAAAGAACAGATTTTCCATCATTTATAGACATGAGAAGCAACCACTGGGAAAATACCCCAACTGCACTGCTTTCCCCACTGGATTATTTATTTATTTATTTTTGACGTAAAAGTCTTTTATTACTCTTTTCAGTGTCCTGTGAATTTTTTTATTTTATTTTATTTTATTTTTTATTGCATTTTAGGTTTTGGGGTACATGTGAAGAACATACAATATTGTTGCATAGGTACACATGTGGCAGTGTAATTTGTTGCCTTCTTCCCCTTCACCTATATCTGGCATTTCTCCCCATGCTATCTCCCCCCAACTCCCCATCCCCACTGTCCCTCCCATATTTCCCTCCAACATACTCCAGCGTATAGTGCTCCCCTCCCTGTGTCCATGTGTTCTCATTGTTCAACACCCGCCTATGAGTGAGAACATGCAGTGTTTGATTTTGTGTTCTTGTGTCAGTTTGCTGAGAATTATGAACTAGTTTACACTCCCACCAACAGTGTA
>CAUYQU010064563.1:0-22066 GCA_963574635.1 Cheracebus regulus | reverse complement strand
CCTTTGTAGGGACATGGATGAACCTGGAAACCATCATTCTCAGCAACTGACACAACAGAAAATCAAACATCACATGTTCTCACTCATAGGTGGGTGTTGAACAATGAGAACACATGGACACAGGGAGGGGAGCATCACACCCGGGCGTTTGCCCGCGGCAACACGGGGCGGCACCGGGGGGGGGGGGGAGTGGGGGGGAGATAGCATGGGGAGAAATGCTAGATATAGGTGAAGGGGAGGAAGGCAGCAAATCACACTGCCACGTGTGTACCTATGCAACAATCTTGCATGTTCTTCACATGTACCCCCAAACCTAAAATGCAATAAAAAAAAGCTCTGATAATGTTCAGTCTCAGCCCATGTATCAACCCAACCAATATGTCAAGATGTTTTATATTTCCAGAACTAGTGTGTCCCCCATCCCAGACAAAGAAGGCAAGAATTGGCAAGGATGATGTTTTCCAGAAACTATGGAAACCACTAGAGACAGACGTGAACCCTGGCAATGCAGGAGAAACACAACCTTCTATTAATTTTTATCAACCTTACCTCCTCTGCTATGGAAGTTTTAAATTTTATTGATTTTTCACTATTCCTTAATATAATTTTCAGTGTAAAGGGAAATGAGATCTCAATTCACTCACATTTAGAAAGTTAATGTAGCTTATTTGCACATCTTTGTTTGTTCCACCTTTTTTTTGAATCAAGATTTGAATAGAGGATCTAGTACCTACCCTAAATATGGTACTGCATTTATTTTATTAATGGGATTCTTTTCTTGGCAAGACAGGTTTGGAATCTTAAAGTGTCTTTCAAGTCTAATTATCCATTGAGATTAAAATAATGTTTTACTTTTGTGGATGCACCTGTAAAAAGAGATAAATGTTCTCTCTTTGACAACCTAAATAATTTAATTCAGGTGACCCAACAGTAATATGCTTATGAAAAATTTGGTAAATTGACAAACTATATATTCCTCTGATAAATATTAACAGGTAATGACAATGGTGTAATAAGAATATTGTCCAGGAAAACAAGACTTTTTAAAAAGTTATACTTTAAGTTCTAGGGTACATGTGCAGATCTTGCAGGACTGTTACATAGGTAACACGTGCCGTGGTAGTTTGCTGACTCCATCCCCCTGTTACCTACAAGACTTTTTTTTTTTTTTTTTTTTGAGACAGGTTCTCATGCTGTCACCCAGGCTGGGGTGCAATTGTGTGATCATGGCTCATTGCAGCCTCAGACTTCTGGGCTCAGGTGCTCCACCTGCCTGAGCCTCCTGAGTAGTTGGGACTACAGGTGCATGCCAACATGCATGGCTATTTTTTTTAAAGATTTTTTGTAGAGATGGGGGTCTCACTTTGTGGCCCACACTGGTCTTGAACTCCTGACTTCAAGCAATCCTCTCATGTCAGCCTCCCAAATGGCTGGGATTGTAGGTGTAAGGCACTATGCCTAGCCTTCTTTTATTGGAATCAGTAGATATTAAGAGAGAACCATCTGTAAACAATGGGAGAAAGTGTCTTATTTAATAAACAGCGTGGGAATTCTTTTTTGGCACTTTATGGGGGGAAATTCACCTACATCTTATAGCAATGACTGGTAATTTTCCCAGTATACATTCCCCCATTTTTCTTTAACAATAAGCCCTCTGGGTTTTAGTAGGTCACCTCAATGCCCAGCTGAATTCCTCCAGCTTTCCAGCAGGTAGGTAAACAGTGCAACTTCCTGGGCACTTTCTTAAAAAGGAAACCGTGTGGTCTTCATTCTTTCTGCCTTCCCATGGCAGAGCACCCAGAATTCAGACTTGCCAGTGGCAAACTAGCACTGGCCATGAGGATGAGAACAAAAACCTGGGGAGATGACAGAGCAGTTACAGGGAAGGGGCTTGGATCCCTGGATGATCCTGTGGAATAGAGCCTCCTATCCTGCCCTGCCCTCCCTCCACCCTTAACAACTCTTAGACATCATATAGGAAAGTAATTATGAAATGGAATTAATAATTGAATATAAAAAATAAGCCACAGACAAAAGATACAAACAGTTCATAGGAAAGGAAATAGGAATAGCTCTTAAACATACACCAGAATATTAATTTATTCTTAATAAGAAAAGGCAAATTAAAATAGCATTTTAACCTCTCAGATTGGCAAATAATACGAACTGATAAAACAAAACCAATAAGCTTCAAGTAAATAAATGAGGTAAGGATACAAATAAAAATCATACAGAAAAGGAAATACATATTGAAAAGACCATGCCAACATTTTCATATATTAATTGGCAATGTTGATAATATTATGGTGCAATGCATATGTTCCAGCAAGGTTGAAATGATGAAATTGGGTATAACCCTTTAGGAGAACCATAAAAATATTTTTTTCTAGCCTTTGTCAATCTATTATAAAGAAATGATTCAAAATATAGCAAAGGTTATATGCATGAAGACATTCACAACAATACCATTAATAATAATGAAAAATTAGAATCAGGATGCCCAACACAAGATAAATGGTTATTATGTATCCAGTTATGGGAATTCAGTCATTTAAAATAATACTTATGAAAACTGCAACAAATAGCAAAAAGATTGATACGTTTTTTTAAGTGGAAAAAACAAGATTCAACACTGCACGTACATTAATTTTGCTGTCACACTGTCTATGCCTACTTTGTCCACTCTGTATTTTCAGCCCAGTTCTGTCTTTTCAGCATAATCTTGAATTTCAGGTACCTATCTCTACCTGTATATGCATCACTCTTCTCCAATAAATCTTCCACACTTCTGCCAAATTAATTTGCTCACTGTTTATCCAACAAATATTTATCGAGTGCTAATCATCAGCCAGAAGTAGTTCCAGAGGCGTGGGCAACTTCACTGAACAAACTCAAGATTTCTGATCTCCCAGAGCTTATGCTTGAGTTGGGGTGGGGTGGTGGGGAGCAAACAATAAACACAAGTCAAAAAAACTGTGCCGTAGGTTAGAAGGCAGTGCAGGGCAGTTGGATGAGGCGTGGAGCAGGTCGCCATATCAAACTGAACAGTCAGAATAGGAACTCATTGAGAAGGGGAGATTGGAAGAAAGACTTAAGGGAAGTGATGGAGTTAGCTAAGTGACTATTTGAGAGAAAAGCATTCCAGATAGAGGGAACAGACAGAGCAGAACTCCAAGGTGGGACTGTGCCTGCCATGTGGAAGAACTGCAGGAGGCCACAGTGGCTGAAGTAGATTGAGTGAGCCGGGGCATAGTGACAGACGAGGCCAGGTCGTGCAGGCACATCAGGGCTCTGATCCAAGGCAGATGGGCAACATCGCAGGGTCTAAGCAGCTTAGGGGCTCTGACTTGGGTTTTGGAAGAGCTCCTCTCCTGGCCTAAGAGTGGCACAAAGCAGGCAAAGGTGGAATCATGTTGACCAATCTGGGGACCCTTCCAGACATCCGGGTGAAAGATGGTGGTTCACACGAAGGTGGTAAGAAGTGATCGGATTTCTACTATCTTTGAAGGTAGATCTACGGAATTTTTTAATGATGTATGTGAGCGGAGGAAAGCAAGCCAGGATGACTCCAGGCATTTTGGCTTGAGCAACTGGAAGGACGTCATTGTCACCAACTGCGGTGGACGTGTGAAGTTTACATGTCTACTAGACCTCCAAGTGGTGATGTTGAGTAGAGAGGTGGATGAGACACAGCCATGCTACATTTTAAATAAATGTTCTTATCAATGTTTAACTATTGAAGGGCTGACTTGTTATTGACTCGTTAGCATTATGTTATGTTCTTTGCTTCCATTGCAGTTTTCCTTTTGTTTTAGAGACAGTTCTTCGGTTTTGGGTCTCAAAGGTCCAGCTGAGTCTGTACCCTGGGTGCTGTGTCTATGGTGCATTAATTAAATGGGCTGGCAGAGTGAACATGCCCTTTCCCCCTGAGTTCTTTTCCAGCCCCACCCAGGCCACTGCCCCCATTGCTCCCTCTGCAACTCACCCAGACTCATCTCCCCCATTTCCTCTAAATAGCCTGGGTGTCCCCCACATTGGGAGCCTTCCTTCAGGCTATCAGGCTCCCCTAATGCTGAGTGCCACCTCCCTCATCTTTTTATATGTTTATTAATGAAAGGACTAAAGACACACGAAGGTAAATATCACCAAATGATAGAAGTTGTGCCATGGTGGTGGGCTTCCGATTATCTCTTGCATTTTTGAGGAATTCCATAGTTGAGTTGAATTGTTCAAACACCATATTTACATATAGTAAGTGCATTATTTTTCTTTTCTTCCAAATTAACTGCAGAGAGCTTGAGTGTAACAGTCTGACCCGGCTGTTGACTTTTTAGCCGACGTAACGGCTACAGATGTACTCTCATAAAAGTACTGCTGGGATTGTCTTCCTCCAACCTCCACTGCAATGCTGGGAACTCAACATTCTGATGGCATTTGGAAATGAGCCAACTCACAAATGAATCCAAATGACAGTCGTGTGTTTTCTGCACAGTGAAATCTGGCGCTCTTAGACGGGAAGATCCATTCCCCTAATTAGAGCTCAAGAGGTTGTCACGAATTTGTTTCTGAGTATATGGTGAAAAGAGAAGTCTGAGCCCCAACTTGTTAACCTGTCTGGTGGCTGGTTGGGACCCAGGGTGGTAGGTGGGTCTGGGGGAAAACATGCATGAGAACATGTTAAAGGTAGTGTGACAGAGCTCCGGGGTGTCCCGCATGAGTTGTCCTGCCTTCGAATTCTTGCCCTCTGTGATCCAAGACAAATTTCTTAATATTTGGCACCTCTATGTCTTTATTTTAAAACTAAGGATAATAAAAACCATCATAGGGCTTGTGCGTGTGTGCAAGGTCTTTGAACATTTGGAACACAGGTGTGCCTGACACGCTATGCTCACAGTAAATATTAATTCCCCTTCTTCTCATTGGAATATTATATACTATTTGAGGTATTATTGATACAAGCAATACACGCGCTGAGGTGGTTTGCAAAAGATTTTTTTCAGAGATGCCTTAACACTTACCCGGTTCTCAAATAACCGAGCTGAATGTTTGTATGACAACTGACAGTTACAGAGTGCGGGAGCCTCGGCAGCTTGTGTCTATTTACCTGACAGTTGGAGGAGGTGAGAATGGAGGTGAGCATCCCGCCTCTGACAGGGAGGAAGAAGTCAGGGAGAGGGGAAGTTAAGGCCCCTGACATGGCATAGTCTGTAACTGGGAGAGGCAGGTTTTGGAGGCACTGCCCAGGCTTTCTCCATTGCACCACACTACCCTTCTGCGAGTGCCCATCTGCTCATACTCCCTCTGTCTTTGTGGATGTGAATGTCCCTATCAAAGGGCACTCGGTTCCTAAATATACAAGTAGGCTCTGCTGAGTCAGCCCTGTTGACTAGGCACATGCAAAGATCTCAATTCACTGTGACTGTAACGCAGCTATTTTCACCCTTCCTGTGTGACTATTAGATTCACAGTGACATTGCAAACACATGGCACAATTGAAATAAAGAGTTCTTGGAAGCTGGCTTCGCAGGGGGGACTGTCAGGATAAGTATTGTGTATCCAAAGGTCCCCCCTTTGGCTCTGTTGAGCCCCAACCTTATGGGGTGACCTCAGAAAACGCTCTCCTTCCAATTTCATCATTTATGCTCTCTGTCAAGCACCTCGCCAGCTTACATCTGGCCAGTCTGCTTAAGCAGCGAGGGTGAGTCAATACCTTGAATCATTCAACAGAAGCATGTCAGGATGTCAAAGTCAGCTCCTGCTCTGCTGAAAGGTGTTAAATTTCAGCGCATTTCTGTAAGGACCTCCTCAGGTCTGTAAGGTTTTGAACTATCAAGTCCCCATATTCATCCCTTTTACCAGTGTTGACATCCGACCCACTAAAAATTGCCTCTGAATCTTGTTCAAACATTTGAATTCCTCTATCTTATTGTTTCTGGTGCTCAAGAGAGTGTCAACAAAGAGCAGGAATGCAATGGCTCTATCAGTAGTCCCTATGCATTGTCTCCTTGGCTAGGAATCCACCTTAAGCTCTGTGCAAGAACAGAAGCAAAATCTGTGTCCAGAAATTCCAGCCTGAGTACGCACAGGAAAAGACCACAGGGGAGTGTTTGCTGATGATACTGACATTCCTCAAACATGGAAGGTGGTATCTATTCAGTAAATGCCAGATGCCTGAGGTAACTCACTGCAGGAAGTGACAGCTGGGTTGGGGAAGGAGGAGGAGGGAAATTGGCTAAATTAAAATTTAGATCAGTGTTAACACCCTCACCCATGTGAAACTCACAATGCAATCTTAAATGAGCTAAAATTCTTTGGGATCAAAATACTGTCTGGCCAGCATTTGTATCACACTACCTGTGTTGCAGTCCCTGCCATTCCCATCTGCTCTGTTTGGTACTGAGATGCAGTGAACAGTAGATGACTCACTGTGCCCCCTCCCCAGGGGATCATCCCTCCAGGGCCTCTCACACTTGGTGGCCACTGGAACCCCCGAGGGGTGGGGTGCTTATTAGAGACAGACGCTGGGATGGGCATGGCGGCTCATGCCTGTAATCTCAGCACTTTAGGAGGTCGAGGTATGTGAATCACTTGAGTCCAGGAGTTCAAGAGCAGCCTGGGCAACATGGTGAAATACCATCTCTACAAAATATACAAAAATTAGCCAGTGTGGTGGTGTGCACCTGAAGTCCTAGCTACTAGGAAGGCTGAGGTGGGAGGATCAATTGAGCCTGGGAGGTTGAGACTGCAGTAAGCTGTGATTGAGTCATCATGCTGCAGCCACACTCTACCACACTCCAGTCACCACACACCAGCAAAATTGTCTCAAACACACACACACACATACACACACACACACACACACACACACACACAGAAACAAAAAACAAAATACAAAAAAACAAAACAAACAAAGACAGAGGTTGGGCCAACTCCCTGTACGTCTAAATCAAAATGCTGGGGCGAGGCCTGAGAATTTGCTTTTCTGATAATTCTTTGGAGATGGTGATGCTCCTGGCCCACAGGCCACACTTTGAGAACCACTGGTCCATGTAAGGATGGACTGTGAATTTTTTTTACCTTTTGTAAATCCACTAGCACTAGATTAAAGGTGAAAAAGAATCGGCTTTGGAATCAGACAAACCTGGGCTAGAATCCCAGCTGCCAATTACCAATTGTGTAAAGCTAGAGAAATTACTTAATCACTAGGAGTGTCACCTGGCAGAGTTGTTGCAAGGATACAAAGTCTGCCTAGATTACACAAATATTAACTAATAAAATCTCTGCTACCCCAGACTTTGCTCTCTATATAAGCATCAACTGCATATAATAAAGTCCAAATTGCCAACCTTTTAAGCATATCTCCATACCCAAATAAACAGGAATCTTTTTCTGGAACATTTGGATTCTGATTCATATTAATACTGCTTTTTGGCTTTGGGTACTATTTGACCAGACCACAACGTGGGAGACTATAGTTACGTAATTGATATTTGTCTCTTAAAAGAGAATATCAACCCAAACCGCAATGGTGAATCGCCAGAATCAAGGTATAACACACTGAGAATTTCATATCCAATATGTTACTGTTAAAGTTTGATCTGAATGTTCTCAATTTCTCCTGGGTGACAAATGTGATAATGTCTCTGCAGTGAATTCTAGCTGATTCTGCTGTTTGCTAGTGTTGTACACAACTATGTGGGAGCCTCATGAGTAGACCTCCATTAAGCCTCCCTCAGATAATTCCCTCCTATAATAATTTCTAAAATAAAACTGGGGGCAGACCAGTGATGAGTCGATGCAGTGACTAAAAACAGAGGCTCAGAAACATGGCTGAATCACTTCCCAGTGGTCCTCTGCATTTGGTCATTTCCATGTCCCATGCGGTTAAACACCAGACACCCAATAAGCTTTTGTCAGGGGATGTTTCATAGCAGCCTGTTCACAGTAGGCAAAGACTAGAAACAGCCCAAATGTCCATTGGTCTATACTCATAATGAAAAAATATTCAGTCTTAAAGAGGAAGGAGATTCTGACACAGGCTACAACATGGATGAACCTTGAAGACATTGTACTCAGTGAAATAATCCACTCACAGAATAATAAATAAGAGATATGGTTCCACCTATATGAGGTCCCTAGGACAGTCAGATTCATAGAGACAGAGAGTAGAATGGTGGCTGCCGGGGCCTGGGGAAGGAGGGACGCAGAGTTAGGGTTTAACATATAGTTTCACTTGGGAAAAATGAAAAGATTCTAGGGGTGGATGATGATGGTTGAACAGTAATGTGAATGCACTTAATGCCATAAAACTGGAGAGTTAAAAATGGTTAAAATGGCAACTTTTATATTATGTATATTTCACTAGTGAAACGAAACAACTCAGGTGAAGTTTAGCTGGGGGTGGGGATACAGGAGTGGTTGTCAGATACTAATTCTGAGAATGAAGAGAAGCTTCTACATTACTGTGTAACGTCAGAGTTAATCCATCACGGCATCTGGAGGCTGCCTGAATGCCCCTTTAAATCTGTACTGCAAATAACAGAAAGAAATAACTTCAGTGAGGAAAGGATCTTATTCTGATGAAACCAATAGGCTTATAATATGATATAGGTATGTCGAATAAGAGCCTCAAACGTTTTACCAGTGTCTCTAAAACAGAAGATAGCTGTTGAGAGGTGGTGGGAATTAAATCATTTATTTCCCCTCTGCAGTTCAGGCAACACTTTTCTGACATTCACCGGCAGATTCTATTCCACATAATTGAATCTACCAGGAGTCTTTGGCTGTTCTATAAAATGACTTTTACTGACAAATTCATTTTCAAAGATTGCAGAAGAAGGGTCTGCTCCCCCACGTTCCCCTGTGTCCCTGCAGGCAGAATGAGCTGTTGGGCAGAGGCGGTGGGAACGTCAGAATCCCTACCCTGCTTCTCAGTTGGCTTTTCCTTTCACATGTCCGTGTCTGCATGGGCTTTCATTTTCTCAGTGCTCTTGCTAACTCATTCGTATCTGGGCCCACACGAAGGCACAGGGAGATGCTAAACTCCATAGCTAGGTAAAGGACAGCGTGAGGCCTTACAGAACCACGGAGGTGCAGCAACGCACGAGATAGGGTACCTTTCGGAGCACCTACGTGCTAGACGCCATACGCAGATTTTCCTCACTTAATCCTCATCACATTTCTGGCCAGGCGCAGTGGCTCATGCCTGTAATCCCAGCACTTTGGGAGGCCAAGGCAGGGGGCATCATCTGAGGTCAGGAGTCCAAGATCAGCCTGGCCAACAGAAACTCCGTTTCTAGTAAAAATACAAAAATTAGCTGGGCGTGGTGGTGCGCACCTGCAATCCTAGCTACTCGGGAGGCTGAGACAGGGGAATCGCTTCAACCCAGGAAGCAGAGGTGGCAGTGAGCCGAGATTGTGCTACTGAACTCTAGCCTGGGCAACAGAGCAAGACTCTGTCAAAAAAAAAAAAAAAAAAAAAAAAAAATCTTCATCGTTGCGACCCTTACATTACAACGAGTAAATTCAGACTCAGTAAACTTTTAAAGGGCCTCAATGAGATCCCATGGCTGTAAGTGAAAGAAATGGAATTTGAAATCAGATCTTTAGGATTCCGGCTTATTTGCATTTCTTAGTACCTCTCATGGGGAAAAACACTGGAGTGATTTCCCCTTGTCATCTTTTGTCAGCTTTTAGCATCTGAGCTATTGAAAAGGACGGACTTACCAGCACAGCAGATGCTTCAAAGTTTGTACATAAAGCAAGGCAAGTAGGAAAGGTGGAAGGAATCTATTATGTGACTTAGTAATTCTCAGAGGGACAGGCAATGTGAGAAGGCAAACAGAAACCTCATCACAGTGCTTATAGTGAGAACAATGCAAAAGGAGAATTGGTCACAAATATTGGGGCAAGTAGTGTAGGAAAGTAGTGCAAGGACTGAGGCATACTATTTGGATGCAAGATTTTTTTTTTAAGAACACAGACTGTGACATACAGTTTTGAGATGATGTTCTGAAGGCATCTGTACTCCATTCTCCCCTTGTAAATCTCCCCAAACAACAGGAGAACAGATACAAGATACTTTTTAAAAGAAAGTAGAAAACATCAGTAAATCCAACTTAAAATTTATAATCAAGACCTAAAAAGTGCATTGAAGATAAATCAGGAGTAGGAGAAAACAGAGGCACGATGCTTCAGGCAAGGTCAGCAGAACGTGAGTCTCCAAAATGTATACGTGCAGGAGTGAAACTGACGGCTCCTCACAGGGGCTTCTTGTGTCCCAGATGAAGATGGTGATGAGAGAGCACACGAACATGCCATCTTTGTGGGAAGCAGGCTGTTAGTAAGGCTAGATAAAGAACAGAGTCTGAATTGTGGCTAGACCTACAGCTGCTGATTTCCGTGGGCTGAAAAAGCAAAGATTACGATAACATGTGCTCCCCCCCCACCACGTGTGTCTCTCTTTCTCTCTCTACTGCCCTCTCTCACACACACATACACCCACACAATCAATTGTGCATTATAATATAAAGACCTTCGTTTTGATTGAGAGACAAATTTTGCTGATACACATCACTCTTCCTTTCCCATATGAATCTTCTGAAAAGAACTCATAAATTATAATAAAGAAAAAAGAAAAGTAATAGAACATTAAATCACAAAAACTGACAAAAAAAGAAGTAGAAAACTGGAATGTCTTATTAAGGAAATTGAATCAGTAGTTTAAAATCTCCCCACAAAATGAACACCAATCCCATATGGTTTTACATGTAGGTTCCACCATGTATTCAAGAAATCCTAATGTTATGCAAACTTTTTCTGGAAACTGAAAATAAAGGATCACCCCCAACTCATATTTGAGGTAAGCATAACATTGATCCTAAAATTTGACAGGAAAAGTACAAGAATGAAGAATTATAGGCCAAACTCATAAACATAGATTCTATTATTTTACTACATTACCAGATTAAGAAAAAAACTGAAGAGATCATTTTAATATGTGACTGCAAAAGCATATAACACCTAATTATTATATAAACTCAGCATAAGTGATAAGACATAGCTATCAAAAACCTATAGCAAACATTATACTTAGTGATGAAATAATATAAATTTAAAATCAGAAAGAAGCAAGAATGTTCACTGTCACTTTTTGTAATCCACATTGTGCTAAAAGTCCTAACCAATGCAGCAAGAAAAAGAAATACGAAGTACAAGGATCTGAAAGAAAAAAATGTCATTCTTGACATATAATATCGAAGTCTATATAACAAGGAGTGTTCATCAAGTTCCCAAATAAAAGTTCTATATTTTAAGAGATTTCATTGCTATATAACAACAACAAAATTACCTAAAATAGCAAAAAAAAAAAAAAAAAAAAAAAGAACATACCTGGTTTCAAAAGATGTGCAAGAATAGTACAGAAAAAAAAAATCAAAACTGTGAGAGAAAAGCACAGAGTGATATTTTAAAGTATTTTCTTGTTACACACATAGTTTTTTCCTCTCCAGAATGAATCATGTTAATGTTCATATCCTCCATACCTGCCAAACTGTGGACACCAGGCTACTCCAGAGAGAAACGAAGCCAGCTTCTGCCTGCCCTGCTAGAGCTTGTGCTTTGGAAGGGGACACACACCAAAACCAATTGATGAAATAATTATTGAACAACTATTATGTAACATGCCTCAAAGAAGACATATGGAGTGCAGCAAGCATGTGAAACAGGAAGTTTCATGGCCCGGATTTCAGGGAGTGAGCTCAGATCTCAAAGAAGAGTCACAGTTACAATGAGAGATGTAGGATAAGAGTACCCCCAGTTGAAGCAAACAGCTTGGGCAAAGGCCCTGGGGCAGAGAGGGCTATGTCCATTCACAGATTTGGAAAGTCTCCCTTTTTTTTCATGAATAAATTATGACTTTTTTTCCTCAACAACAAGTACTTTCTGTGGCATCATTTTAAGTGTCTGAATAGTGTTTTGATATAATTTATTGAACCAATTGCTTTTTTGAAAATTGGAATTATTGTAATCTTTTGTTGATACATACTAATTGTACATATTTATGGAATACACATGATAGTTTAATACATGCATATGATGTGTAATGATCAGGGTAGGATATCAACCACCTCAACCATTTGTCATTTCTTTGTGTTGGGAATATTTTAAAGTTTCTCTTCTATTTTGAAATACACAATACACTGTTGTTAACAATAGTCACTCTACTCTACTATTGAACATTAAAACTTATTCCTTCTATCTAACTGCATGTTTTGTATCCATTCACTAACCTCTCTGTATCCTCCACAACCTTTCCCTAGTCTCTGATAATTATCATTCCACTCTCCACCTCCATGAGCTTAACTTTTTAAACTTCCATATATGAGTTGGAATATGTGATAGTTGTCTTTCTGTGTCTGGCTTATTTCACTTAACATAATGGCATTCAGTTCTATCCACATTGCTGCAAATGACATGGTTTCATTCATTGTTGTCGAATAGTATTGCATTGTGTACATGGACCACATTTTCTTTATTCATCTGTTGATGAATTTTTCTGCATTCTCACCAGTATTTGTTATTTTTTATCTTTTTGATAATATCCATTCCAACTCGGGTGAGATGATACTTCATTATGGTTTTGATTTGCATTTCCCTGATGATCAGTGATATGGAATTTTTTTTTTTTAGAAAAAGAGAGAAAAGGAGAAAGAAAGAAAGAAACAGCAAAAGACAGAAAAAGAAGAATGAAAGAGAGAAAGAAAGAGGAAGAGAAAAAAGGAAGAGAAAGAGGGAGAGAGAGTGGGATTCTTGTTTTATCGCCCAGGCTAGAATACAGTCTAAAAATGGGTATTAAAAACCTCTTTTATGCCAATAATTGTGTTTAACAATGGAGACAGGAAGGAATAGGGGATGAAAATCACAAATAAGCAGCCAACCAATATTTTATTTAAACCTGTGAAATGCTATGCAATTGCTGGGGATTGATTTACTTCCAGTTATGTGGTCACTTTAAAAATAGGTATAATGTGATACTGAGAAAAATGTATGTTTTGTGGATTTGTGGGAGGAGAGTTCTGTAAATATTGTGGAAAATGCTGCAATGAAAATGGGAGTGCAAGTACCTCTTTAAGATCCTGGTTTTAATTTTTTTTTAATAAATGCCTAGAAATAGGCTTGCTGTATCATATAGTATGTCAATCCATTTTTAATTTTTTGATGATTTTTCATACTGTTTTCCATTCCCAACACAGGGTACAAGGGTTGCAATAATCAATGCCCTTTTAAAGATGACAAGCTGAAATTCAGACATATTAAGTAAATTACTCAAAGTGATAAGCCAAAAACTGATGAATCTGGAATTTAAACTCTAGTTTAATACCAAAAATGACACATTGCTGTTATCTCTCAGCTGTTTTGTTGCTTTTTTCCTCTCCCTTCTTTTCTTTCCTCCTTTTCTTTTACTGATTATTAATTCTCATTGCATATAGTAAAAACATGGAAACTTAAACACCACTATCATTCTATATTTATTAAAAGTAAAGCTTTAGATGTAATACATTTAACAGTTTATTTGAACAAATAACAATTAATGAATTAGGCAGCACTTAGAACCAGAAGAAGTTCAGGGAGCTCAATCTATAAGTGTGAGCAGTAAGCATTTATAATTCAAACATGGAAGCAAAATAGAGAAATCACCCAGTGGACTAAGTATCTACCTTTTGTGGGCATGGTATGACAAGGCATTTGCCTTATTTAGGTATGATCTGATCAGCTGGATGCCTTGGATTGGCTAAAACTCAGTCAAAAGTGTGACTGGGTGAAACCTAGCTATTTGTTACAAAGACTATATTCCTAGTTAGGTTTTACTTTATTACCAGATTCAGTTGTTGTTTGTCTCACAGGAACTCAGAGACAGCCTCAGGCTAGTGACTTCCAGTTTAAATTTAACAAAATTCTAAAGTGCTTAAGAACTATTAGCAGGTAGATCTCCAAATTTCACATGGAGGTAAGAAGAGATTAAATTGTAAGTCTCTCTACTGACAGGTTGACTTCCTTCCTGGAGCACTATTTCATCTTCACCTAACTTACCTTCCCTGTAGATTAAAGCTTAATAACCAGAAAAAGAAAAGAAGGAAGGAAGAAAAAAATGGAGAGGGAAAAGTTAATAAGAGTGAGAGAAACAAGCAAAGTGTAGTCTTTGGCTTACACCAGGGTTCGAATCTCAAATTCACCACTTTCCCTACAGATTTAAGCTTGGGGCTTATTTCAGGAAACCCTCCTGGAAAACATAGAGACGTATATATCATCTCACAGCAATATACCCCTATAGTTATAACATTTCTTACTCTACATTAAAATTGTCTATGCATTAAACATACCAATATACAACCAATTTTTTAATAGCTGTAAATGCAACTTTTCCATATGATTCAATATTGTTTGTTTCTTACTGTAGATAATAAACTCTTGAAGGAAAGAATCATATCTTTATACTAATAAATTTTCAAGATTCAGCACAGTGCCTAGGATACAACAGACATTCAACATATTTTTATGTAAATGAACAAATGAAATAGATGGGCAAATAAATGAGCAACAGATAATTTTATACACATTATGAAAAAAGTGAAGTCTAACTAATCTGAAAAGTATTCCATTAGTCTGACCTCTACTTATCCAAAGCTATAACTTAATTTATGATAGAAACTATGTAGAAGTTTCAAAACAAAATTTTTTCGTATGCAATTTTTATTTGCTATTAAAAAATAAAGCCTAGATGCATATGAAATCAATGGGAGGATTTACTGTTGTTTTTCTGATTTGTTTCTTTTTGTTGGGTTATTTGTAGTTCAAACACATATGACTTATTTTAACATAAATAGATGACTTCTCAAATTTACTTTTTAAAGTGAAATCCTTTTAAGGATTTTTGTTATTGAAGCTGATTTGCTAAGAATAATAAGACTTTACCCAATATTAGGTGATTTGTATATGGCACTTGAAACTGGTTTATTCTTTCTACTGATTGCCACACAAAATATAGTTGATAAAAATCACATACTGATTAAACTATATCTTAAACAGGATTTTATAAAATGACTTGAGCTGATATTCTTAAATCCAGTGGTTGTATCATCTGTTCATACTATTTATACTCTTTCCTAGATACTGTCAGCATGTAAAATACACAGCTTTCTGGAGTTCCCTAAACTCTCACTAGTGCATTCTACTAGAACTTTCTGCAGTGAGGGAAATGTTTTCTATCTGTGCACTATGCAATATAATAAGTGTTAGCCACATGTGGTACTAAGTACTTAAAATGTGATTACTATAAAAGAAAAAATACTTTTTTATTTTATTTTAATCAATTTAAACATAAATAGCCACATACAGCTACTGGCTACTGTATTGAACAGTTAAAGAATTTCCTTTTAAAAATGTTTTGATTTTTTGCTATTCAGTTGTTTTAGTTCCTTGTATATTCTGATTATAAATCCTTTGTCAAATAGTACGTAAATATTTTCTCCCATTCTATATGTTGTCTTTTCACTTTGTTGATTGCTTATTTGGATGTGCAGAAGCTTTTTGGCTTGATGTAATCCTACTTGTGTATTTTTGCTTTTGTTGCCTGTGTTTTGGGGTCTTATCAAAAAATTTCTTGACCAAACCAATGTCCAAAAGCATTTCTCCAATGATTTCAGTGTTATAGGTCTTACATTTAACTTTTTATTCCATTTTGATTTGATGTTGATATATAGTGAGAGATCGGGGTCTAGTTTAATTTTCTTACATATGATCATCCAGTTTTCCCAACAACAGTTATAAAGAAACTGTCCTTTCTCCAATGTATATTCTTGGTGCCTTGATCATTAGTTCTGTGTTCTCTGTTCTGTTTCATTGGTTTATGTGTCTGGTTTTATGCCAATAGTGTCCTGTTTTCATTTCTGTAGGTTTGTAGCATAGTATGAAGTCAGGTAGTGTGATCCCTCCAGCTTTGTTCTTTTTGCTCAGGATTGCTTTAGCTTTTTGGGCTTTTCTGTGATTCCATACATATTTTAGACTTTTTTTTTTCTATTCCTGTGAAGACTAACATTGGTATTTTGATAGGGATTGCATTAAATCTGTAGATTGCTTTGGAGAGTATAGATATTTTAACAATATTGATTCTTCCAATCTATAAGCATGTGTTATTTTTTTTCTTTTTCTTTTTTTCCTTTCTTTCTTTTGTGTGTGTGTGTGTGTGTGTGTGTGTGTGTGTGTGTGTGTGTGTGTCCTCTTCAATTTCTTTCATAGGCATTGTATGATTTTCCTTATAGGGATCTTTCTCTTTTTTGGTTGCATTTATTTCTAGGTATTTTATTTTAGTAGCTATTGAAAGTGGAATTGCTTGATTTTTTTGTCTAATTGTTTGCTATTGGCATATATAAATGTTACTGATTTTTGTATGTCGATTTTGTATCCTACAACTTCACTGAATTCATTTATTGGCATGAACAGTTTTTGGTCCAATCTTTAGGTTTTTCTAAATATAAGATGATGTCATCTATAAATCTGATTTGAAAAATGGGCAAGTTACCCAACTAGACATTTTTATTTATTTACTTTTATTTTATTTTTATTTTTCGAGATGGACTTTCTGTTGCCCAGACTGGAATGTAGTGGTGCAATCTCTGCTCGCTGCAACCTCTGCCTTCCAGGTTCAAGTGATTCTCCTACCTCAGCCTCCTAAGTAGCTTGGATTACAGATGTCCATCACCATGTCTGGCTGATTTTGTATTTTTATTAGAGATGGGGTTTCACCATGTTGCCCAGGCTGGTCTTGAACTCCTGAACTCAGGTGATCCACCTGGCTCAGTTTCCCGAAGTGCTAGGATTGCAGGCGTGAGCCACCATGCCCGGCCTGAATAGACATTTCTTAAAAAAAGACATATAAATGGCCAATGGGCATATAAAAAATACTAAACATTACAAACAATTAGGGTCACAGTGAGATAATCCCACCCCAGTTAGAATGACTGTCGTCAAAGAGACAAAAGATAAGTATTGGCAAGAATGTGGAGAAAGGGGGACTGTTAATACATTGTTAGTGGGAACATAAATTGATGTAGCCACTGTGGAAATCAGTATGGAGGCTCCTAAAGAAATGGAACTACCATATGATTCAGCAATCCCACTTCTGATTAAACATCCAAAAGAAAAAGCAGCACATAGAAGAGATATCTGCCCTTTCATGCTTATTGTAGCACTATTTACAATAACCAAGCCACAGAGTCAGTCTAAGTGTCTGTCAATGGATGAAGGATAAGGAAAATGTGGTATATATACACAGTGGAATATTATTCAGTCATACAAAATGACAAAATCTGTCATTTGCAGCAATATGGGTAGCATTGGTAGACATTATATTAAGTGAAATAAGCCAGGCACACAAAGATAAATACCACACAAATAACCACGTTTTCACTTATGTTGGAGCTAGAAAATGATCTCATATAGGTAGAGAGTAGAATAGTAGTTTCAGAGGTTGGGAACTATAGGAGTGGGGTGGGAGATGAAGAGAACTTGGTTAATGGGTACAAAAATACAGTTAGATAGAAAAAATCAGTTCTAGTGTTGGATAGCATAGTAGGATGACTATAGTTAACAATTTATTGTGTATTTCAAAATAGCTATATAAAAGAGAAGA
Source organism: Cheracebus regulus (assembly GCA_963574635.1). Classification (NCBI taxonomy): domain Eukaryota; kingdom Metazoa; phylum Chordata; class Mammalia; order Primates; family Pitheciidae; genus Cheracebus; species Cheracebus regulus. The sequence goes on along the minus strand of CAUYQU010064563.1, from coordinate 4,377 downwards.
TCTGAAATATTTCTAACACAAAGTAATAAATGTTTAAGGTGATAGATATTCCAGTTACCCTAATTTGATTGTTACATGATGTATACATGTATCAAAATACCACATATACCCCAGATGTTTGTACAATCATTATGTATCAATAAAAGAAAGTGAAAAGACACACAAAAAAGAAAAAAACATTGTGGGTAGGGCTATCTAAAGACACATTTGGTACTATGTTAATTTCACAAAAATAAAGACACCCTACAGTTTTCAGTTTTTGAAAAAATTGTGGCAGTGTAGTTGTAGCCTACTTTCTCTTCTTATTTCTTGCATCTAACTCTTTTTGTTTTTGTTGTTCTCGCTGAATAAATGCTTTGCTGTGAAAGTCTGTGGGTGTAAACTTTCTTTTTCTTGAATCAAAAAAATTCTCATTTTTTCAAACTCTTGAATAATAATTTTGTTGATATAAAAATCTATGCTGACAGTTATTTTTCCTCAGCATTTTGAAGATGTTGTTCCATTACATTCTGGCATCTATTATTGCTAATAAACAGCTGGAAACTACTGGAGTTATGCTTTTTTTCCTCTCTCTTTCAAGTAGTATTTTCTTTATTCTTGATATTCTATAGCTTCACCATTATGGGTCTTGGTGTGGATTTAATGATATTCTGCTTGGTACTTTGAAGTATATTTTCAGTTTGAGGATTCATATCTTTCTTCAATTCTGGAAAATATTCTGCTGTTGTATGCACGAATGCAGCATTTCCACTATTTTCTCTATTTTCCTCTGAAATTTCAGAAGTGTCTCTGTCTATCTTCAGTATGTCTTCCCATTTTATTTCTTTGTCTAACTAGCAAATTGGTGAATTGGATAAGAACACTCTGGTGAAATCCTCACCCAATTCACTAGTTTCCTCTCAGATTACACTAACTGAGCAATGTCCTGTGTTATTTTAATGCCATCAGAATCAGATCAAGAATTTGCACAAGTGTATTTTTCTTTAGAATTTTGGATTGAAGGCCAATTTAAATGGGAAGTTCTTATTATTTTTTTCTTTACTCTTCAACCCTATTGAACTCAGGACATTGCTCAATTAGCACAAGAGTATTTTTCTTTGGAATTTTGGATTGCAAAATTATTATTCCAAATTTCTTTGGAATTTTGGATCCTACTCATTTGAATGGGAAGTTCTTTTTCTTTTTTCTTTCTTAATCTTCATACCTATGATCAACTCCACTCAGGCCCTTGAGGACACTAATCTTTACTCAGTCTTATATTGACAGATAGGACTTCTTCCTATGTGATACATTAGATGTCACAAATCCTATCTCCCTACCCACAGGTGATTTAGTTTACTTCCTGATCAACAGGCTGTATGTGTATTCTGTCACCTTTCTAAGCTGGAATGTTAATTAAGCTGTATACTTGGAAGATTGTCTGTAGCATATTTGTTCATACTCCTTTTGTGAGCAGGGTAACTCACCCCATTAGTGACAAAGGTCTAGTACCTCCTCATGTGGAATATGTTTAATCTCTTTCTCTACAGGAGCCAAACTCCCAGTGATCTCTACCTGCTTCAGGACCTGAAATCCATCAAAACAATAACTTCAGCCCTGCTCTTGGCTGTGTATTTCAGTCCAAATTCTGGAACACAGAGACATTATTCTCATTTTTTGTTGTTTTCTCTGATATTGTTGTTTAGAACAGAAGGAGTACCTCCAAGTGCAAACTTATAATGTCATTTTAAAAAGACATCTGCACTGAATTTTCTGCCATGTGTTGATCCCCTGAAGGTATAGACATATCTTAGCATTTTCATATATTCAAAATCTAAAACAGTATCTGTCTTTGTGCTCCTAAAACAGAAATCTGAGACTGGATAATTTATAATAAATAGAAATCTATTGACTCAGAAGTTTGGAGGCTAAAGTCTATGGTCAGAGCGTCAGCAGATTTGGTGTCTGGTAATGCCATTCACCATCTTCAGCCCTGTGATTGACTCTTCCAGACCTATGGTGCCTACTACGGTGTGTCATCCGAAGGGGAAGAAGGCTGGATCCTCACAGGGAAGAAAAGCAAGAGATAAAAGGAGGCCACACTCACCCTTTTTAATGGCCTTAATCCCACCCCTGAAGATGAAGCTTGTATGTCCCTATCATTTCCTAATGGTCTCAGATCCTAATACTGATGCAACAGCAACCAAATTTCAATATGAGTTTTGCAGGGGACAAACATTCAGACTATAATAGTACACAGTACTTATGAGATCGGGTTCTGGGATGCAGGGGAGGCTCAGCTCCCCGATAGGATGTGTTCTTCCAGGCTCTTGGTCCCTCGGTCACCCAAGAATGGGAGGGAGGACCCTGCCGGGCACAGTGAGTAATTAAGTAAATATCGACCCCAAAGAGTTTTTCAGAAAGTGATTTATTTAGGCAGAGAGAGAGGAAAAGAGATAAATAGAGATAGTGAGCTCCCACGATGTCATGGGAGGGGATTCAGATATGGAGTCTGCCCGGATGAGAGAAAAGAGGACTTTTAACCTGGGAGATATTCCCACCCATTTAAGTTTTCTGTCCTATGAAAGGAGTTCCTTTAAACTTCTGCTGGAGTGTTTGATTTTTGATTTGTTCCCGTGCACGCGAAAGTCAAAGACCTGTAGTCTCCCAGATGGAGAAGTGGGTGGAGGTATGGCACTGGGAAGTTCTTGCCTTTGAAACTGCGCCCCCTTGTGGACCCAGGAAGATAATACAATCCCTCACTTGTGGCTTAATAAACATATCATTGAATAAGTAAGTGTATAAATATTCCCCTTTTTTGAAGCCAATGGCTTTAATTGCTTTCAGTTAATGCAGCTAGAGATCTACAAGTGACATGGAAACCACACTGAGTAAAAGCCAAGAGAGGGTTAGGTCATTCCTAGCGTACCTTTCCAACTACGCTATTCTCTCAATAAACATTCACAGATGCAGATAAGCCTGTGAACATCTGAGAATAAACAAGTAGTTTCTTCATGCTGTAGACAATTTTCTTCACTATGGGCCATCTCTACTCACATTCAGTTTAAATGTTTGAAATGAGTCAACCAATTATAGTTTCACGTTAGTAATATAGCAGTCTAACCCAGAAGTGTGGTGGTAGACATATTTAGAGCAGCTAAATCAGAATATCACAGGTTTGTGGGCTAATGCACATATATTTCATTCTCAAAAAAATATTCATTCAGGCCCTTACTTAAAGTCTATTTAATCTTGTTTTACACATTGTCAAATTTGACTGTCTGATTTTCCAGAAGATCGTAAAGGAGGGAGAAAAATATTACAGGACAACTGGTAGGTACATTGAGATCATTGAAAAATGAATATTGGTAATCAGGCAAGGTAAAGAGGTTTATATAAAGCCATTTTGCTGAATTTATTTTTGTTTTTTATACTTAGAGAATCATGATAGCATAGCCAGGCACAATTATTGATCTATAATTTATGTTGAGTCACTAAGAAAAGATTTAATTATGTTCACTAAATTCTGATTAAGTGGTTGGGGGGAGCATTGTGAACATTGTAGCAATATTGACTTGCAAAATTATTTAGTAGTATTCAAAATTATTTGTTACCTAAGAACTGTACTCTGGATAGCTGAGATAGTAGAATTTCTTCAGTCTCATTTAATTTTTGCAAAAATTAGCTATATATTTTTCAGGAGCATAGAGTAGAGAGAAAGATATTGATAACTTAAATAGTGTAGGTGTTTCTAATCACCATTCTTCATAATGCTCTCATACCCTGGAATGGATGAGATGGCAAATGTGATTCCATTATTACCACATAGATTCTCAGTTCCTACACACCTCTCATCACACAGAAAGCCATCACCTAAGCTAAATAGGATACTAATTTTTAAAAGTACACTTTAGGGGAGGTAGGGTTTTCAACAGAGCCAAAAAAGTACTTGATCTGTTTATTTTTATTTTCATTTTTTATTTTTATTTTACTTTAGGTGTATACTATATCCAGCATTTCTCCCCATGTTATCCCTCCCCACCCTTCACACCCTCCCCACCCCCCACCGTCTTCCCTACCCTACCCCCTAACTGCCCCTGGTGTGTGATGCTCCTCTCCCTGAATCCACGTGTTCTCTTTGTTCAACATCCACCTATGAGTGAGAACATGTGGTGTTTGGTTTTCTGTTCTCGTGTCAGTTTGCTGAGAATGATGGCTTCCAGATTCATCCAAGTCCCTACAAAGGACACAAACTCCTCATTTTTTATGGCTGTGTAGTATTCCATGGTGTATGTGTACCACGTTTTCTTTGTCCAGTCTATCCAAACTGTAATGTGTTGCAATGTTAGGGCTGAGGATCTGTGGGATTGTCTCTGATGGATTTATAGAGCAATGGTA
>CAUYQU010064562.1:0-26012 GCA_963574635.1 Cheracebus regulus | reverse complement strand
AGAATGGCGATCATTAAAAAATTTGGAGACAACAGATGCTGGAGAGGATGTGGAGAAATAGGAACATTTTTACACTGTTGGTGGGAGTGTAAATTAGTTCAACCATTGTGGAAGACAGTGTGGCGATTCCTCAAGGACCTAGAAATAGAAATACCATTTGACCCAGCAATTTCATTACTGGGGATTTACCCAAAGAATTATAAATTGTTCTATTATAAAGACACATGCACATGTATGTTCATTGCAGCACTGTTTACAATAGCAAAGACCTGGAACCAACTCAAATGTCCATCATCGACACACTGGATAAAGAAAATGTGGCACAGTATGGAATACTATGCAGCCATAAAAAACGGTGAGTTCATGTCCCACAAAGGGACATGGATACATCTGAAAACCATCATTCTCAGCAAATTGACACAAGAACAGAAAATCAAACACTGTATGTTCTCACTCATAGGTGAGTGTTGAACGATTAAAGCATGTGGACACAGGGAGGGGAGCATCACACACTGCGGTCAGTAAGGTGGGGCTAGGGGAGGGACAGCGGCGGTGGGGAGGGTGCGGAGGGATAATGAGGGGAGAAATAACAAATATAGGTGAAGGGGGGATGAAGACAGCAAACCACTGTGCCATGTATGTACCTATGCAACAGTCCTGCATGATCTGCACGTGTACCCCAGAACATAAATTACAATAAAAAAAAAAAAAGCAGATGGATTTGATTTTAATGCTAGTGTGTGCTAATGAAAAAGCACCACATGACCTTGGTGGTGGGTTGGTCAATGTGATTAGACCACCTGGGTTTACCAGTTGTTTCTTATCAAATTTAAGCTCCCACTCTCTGAGAATAGGAGACAAGGGCCTGTCTTTCTTAATGATTATATTTCAAATGAATAGCACCCATCTCTTTTTTCTTGAGAAAGGCATTTCTGACTTGTAGGAGATTTATATCTCAAAAGCACAGAAAGAGAATTTACCATTGCAAAGTTTCTAAAGTAAATGCTTTTAAGGAAAGGGACATCAGGGGCTTATCATCAGAGAGAAACCTGTCTAAAGTTAAGTCAAGCTCAAGAGAAAGTTAAAGATATCTTGGGTCACAAAATATAGAGTAGAAGATGCTGTTTTCTTAAAGGCACACGGAAGTTTTTGTTGCTGTTGTTCTGATTTTTCAAATTTTGAGACGATAAATGTATTTTCAAATAATATAAGCCATTTTCCTATCAGATGTCCTTATACTTATGAGAACAGGGCCTTTGATTCTATGATCACCACTATATGTGAGTTACATATACAAATATTTCACTTACAATTGCTTTCTCTGGGTCCAAAATTGTTAAATATGGAGTTCAAACCTGAAATATTGACCACCTTGATGTTCAAGTAAAATATATATTTAGCTTGGTATAGACTAGGGATTGAGGCTTTTCATCTTCCTCTGGCAATTTGGTGGAATATGTGCACAACAGAACTTTTCTGTGAATTTATGGACCAGGAAATGTTAAATTCTCGGTCTTTAATTATTTTGTGTATCATAGTCGCTAACATGCTTTGCGTGTCATTTTTGCTTCAGAATAATCTAGCATGGAGTATAAGCATGACGTTGACACTAAGAATTAATCAAAGGTATACCGTAAACCAAAGCTAATCACATATTATCAACATTGAAATCACGAATCTCAATTGCATATATTCTCTTTCCTCATTTTCTCTGGTAGTCTGTTTCTCACCCACACCGCTCATGAATGCTGTGTTCTGCTCTGTTCTTTTTCAAGTGTTTGCATGTAACAACATCCTTGCCACTTAGTGTGAAGTGCTGTCAATCTTACAAGGTGCTCTGTGCCTGTTCCCAGTTTCCACAACATCCTGCAGAAATCAATACAAAGCCGCCAGTTTGTTAATAAATCTGCAATTAAAATGTAATGAATTTTGAATGAGAAATGATTTTTTAAAGTGTGACTGAGGACTAAGCATTAATAGTGAAATGAGAGAAGGACAGCAGAAACTAGACTTCAGGATTTAGCTCTTGACTTCACCTTTTATTTTCCACAATCTTGGAAATACTCAAATAATCAAATACTGAGAATCTACTTTAACATTTTCTTGTCCATAAATTCACATATCCTACCAAATTTCCATAAGAAGATAAAAAGCCTCAATCCCCAGTCTATACAAAGCTAAATATATATTTTATTTGAACATCAAGAACTATGAATTACATATATTTATCTTTACCTCAGGTTCATTTAGGCAAGAAATACATAGTGGATTAAATAGAGAATGAGTTTGAGCAGACTTTTAAAGGTCAAAAGGTAAACTCAGTTATCAAAACGTCTTAGGATAATTTATGAATCTGAGGGTTGGAGTCGGATTCTCTTCTAAATAAGTCTTAATTAAGATAATTTTATTCTGTATTCCTATAGTAATTTTTCTAGGAACAAAAATCCCAGCTCAGTCTTTAATTAAGGCATCAAATGTTACTGATTATTTTCACAGTTTAGTGAGTAGTACTTAACATTTACATCCTTCTATAAAGAAGATGGGAGAGAATTTTCACATCTCTAGGGTAAGACATCCTTTTATAAGTCCAAGAATAACTGCTGTCCTCCTTCGCCCACAAGAGCTATGGGGGGTCCCATTCCAAGGGCCATGGTGAATATTCCCAGATCTCCCACAGCAGACCAGTCATTAAGTAATCCACTTCTATGATACCGACACACCTAGCTACCACATCCTGTACTCCCTTAGTTCCGCCCCTTATTTCCTGAAGTGTAGAGTATTACCACAATCTCCTCCTAAATGTTTTCACCTTCTATTCCAACCAATTTCTAACTAATCATATCATTCATCTTTCTAGAATACGTTTTCTTTCATTCTCCCTATATAAAATATTCGGGAGATTCTCCTAATCCAATAGATGAAGTTCTGTCTGACATTCAAAATCTCCATAATCTGGTTTTGGCCTATTATCCTAATAGGTTTTTTTCTACATTTGCCTTCAATTAAATCACTAGCTAAAGAGCTGTTCACTGCTATTTCCTCCCCTGGCATCCTCCAGAGCATCATCTTTTTGTGCAGGTCTAAATCACAGCTTTCTTTTAAGTTATTGATCAAAGCAATAGCCTCTGACCCCTTCCTAATGCTACCAACATGCCAGAGCAAGTCCAGCCAGAATTCATCTTCCCTTCCTTTCAACCCCTGTAGAATTTTAGCTGTCATTTCCTTGATAACACTAGCATTTTGTATTGGTATTAGGAATATTTTATCTCTCCTTATAAATTATAAACTCCTTGAAGAAAGGACCATGCCACATTCATTTCTCTTTCTTGCACTCAGCAAACTGCTGGGCACAGTGTCTTGGGCATAGGACTCCCTCAATAAATCTTACCAATTCTTTGATGAAGTACTAATAAACAATACAATTAATAAAATAAATGGTATTTTATTGGCAATAAGCTAAGCTTCTTGTAAGTGTTCATTTTACATATGTTAGCTCTGACTTATTTATTTTTGTGAGCATTTTCTTTACCCTGTATAGTAAAGTTTATATCAGTATTAAATCAAATAAATCAAGTTACCTTAACACATTAACTATTATTTTTTATTTCCATCAACTCTCAAAACCCAAACTCTTAGTTTTCTGATAAATCTTTAAACTTAGATTAATTTTACAGTGTCAACCAATGGAACAACATCACATTTCAAGAATAGTAATATTTAGGCCAGGTATGGTGTCTCATGCCTATAAAACCAGCACTTCTGGAAGCCAAGGTGGGCAGATCATTTGAGGTCAGGAGTTTGTGACCAGTCTGGCCAAGATGGTGAAACCCCGTCTCTACTGAAAAATGTAAAGATTAGCCAGGTGAAGTGGCATGCACCTGTAATCCCAGCTACTCAGGAGGCTGAAGCATGAAAATCACTTGAACCTGGGAGGCGAAGGTTACAGTAAACCAAGATCACACCACTGCACTCTAGCCTGGGTGACAGAGCATGACTCCATTTCCACAAAAAACAAAACAAAACAAAACAAAGAATAGTAATATTGAATTCCAAAGCAATAATATTCAGTATTGACCTAGACACAATTATATCTATTTATGAGGACACTGGGAAGATTTTTACATTTGCAGAATAAAGATCTGCTTATATAACTCAGAACATCAATCTCTGTTGTTCAAAATGGCTTTTAATTTATACATAATGAAAGTTTCATTCAAGGAGGGAAAAAGCACATTATGAAAGAATGCTTAAGTTACCAATCATTCAAAAAAAAAAAAAGGATCTGTTTCCTATGGCTGAAATAGAATCTGGAAACATGAAGTAGATGATTTATACTACTGATTGTATAACCATACTGAATCGTTTCTAAAATATAATAAACTGTAGTTAAGTGCAAACCTGCAGTTGCTGACCTCTTTATTACCTGATTCATTGTGCTACACACTCTTTGGAGAGAAAATGAGCTCATCAATCAGATGATAATGTTTACAAGCACATAGCTTTCTTCTGAGCTGATGACTTCCTATAGCAAAAGTACATGAATAGCTTTGTAAGCATCACTCGAATAAAGACTTTTTGCCATTTCTATGTGATTCACAAGCTACTGGTCTTTGGTTCTAAGCATCTAACCTTCCTGCTATTCCAATCTGACCAATCGTAAACACAGAGGGACTTGAAAAATTCAAGGTCTGCAAAGTTATTTGAAGTCAACAGCTCTTGTTGAGGAATTCACCTTGATCTGTCTGTGGAACATGCTGCACTGAACTGTGTAATAACTTCCTTTTATTAAAGTTAGTTGCATGCCTTTGATTTGGAATATCACCATATTGCTCTATCTGAAAAGTGTTTCTTATGCTATATCTGAAAAGCCCTGAAAATATGTCCAAGTATTGGTTGCCCTCAATTCAGAAAAGGTCTCCATTAGAATGTAACTGTTCAGTAAGAATAGGTTTCCAGCCTTCCCATCTTTGTCCCTGACTCTTCTTGCCTTTCAAAGCTTGTCCACGAAAACAAAGAGCTCCTAGATTGTTATTTCTATTGCATTATTTTTGGTGTCGCTCCTTCATTTCCTGACTCTTGCTCAAAACCACGAATAATATTCTCTTCTTTAAAAAGTATGATCCATACTACCTAGCTTGGCTTTTTAGGCCCCGTTCATTCCTGGTAAAACCTTGTATTTATCACCTGTTCGATAAGAATCTGAGCTGGTTTCCAAATTAGTTTTCCAAAATAATGTGCATAAATTTCCAAACAGGTGCTAAACCTTTCTTTTTTTCTTGTTATGTCTGCTTTCTCTCTGAGTGTCTGGCCTGACTCACAATTTACACTGTAAGCCAAGACTTACACCCCTTGGAAGCTCAGCTCTGGGCTGAAGGAGGCTCTCAATGAATGTTCAAGGTCATGACACTTGTGTTTTAAGGGCAAGTGTTCTATCAAATAACATAAGATAAAGTAGTTATCTGGTTCATTATTTAATTTCAGAGCCTAATGTGGTGTGGGAGAGGGTCAGGGGAAGGCAGTGGGAGGATGGGCGGGATGTGTTAGCTTCCAATACATGGGGTTCTTTTGAAGGTAGAAAATAGATAAATCATTTGTTTAGCATAGGGCCTAGAACTTTTGTTAAGAGTTCAATATATGTTGCAACAAAAATATAAGGTGATGGTTCCTTTCTTACAGACATCTAATATAGCAGAAAACATAAAAAATTCACTTTTCCAGCCCATACAATTTTGGAAAAGTATTCTGAGGCTGTCAGCAAAACTTAGCTTTCTTGATAAAAGGGGTAAACATGGCTAATCCTTTGCTATCTTCTTTCTTTCTGCCTTGAACATAGAAGAGACAGAACTGAGAAAACCATCCTGTGATCTTATTTAAGCAGGCCACGAAAATCATAGAGAATGACATCAATACACTATTGTTAGTGGTATTTTTCTCTCACTTGCAGTCAAAAGAATATCTATCTGATAAAAATGTAGCTATTAGTTATTTTTTAGGAACTTTTACTGCTTGTACCCATAACTAATGAGCTATGTACAGAGCAAAGAATAATCATCAATTGATGCTTCGTGGACACATTAGCCACATGATATCCTATATTGAATATATATCCATTGTAAATAAAAATTGCCTAAATTTCGCAAAATTGTTTGAATGCCAAAAAAGTAAAGTCTCCTAATATTTTTATGTGGGAAAATGAATGATCAAATGATGGACATTATTTCGTAAGGATTTAGCCTAACATAGATCAATTGCTTACATTCTTGAGCATTAAATTTTTACTAAGAAAGCACTGAACCAGGCAATTCTGAATACCACCACATTTAATCCTTTCAACTCAACTATATAATCAAGATTACAAACTTGGATTTGTAGGAAATATGCTTCAAAGTGTTAAGCAACTTGCTCAAGTTCAAACAGCTAGATAGTTGTAGATGTGGGACTCAAACTTGAGTTTGTCCAGTTCTAAATCTGTGATTTTAAATATTTTATATATTCCATTGCCATCTAGCCTAATCCAGAGAACTGAAAATACACAAAATCACTTTGTAATTTGGAAGCTTTTTTGTCTTGTATTGTTAACTCTAAAATAATATATTTCAAAGGTGTTCTTCATTCATATAACCAATATTTATTTAATGAATACTCTGTGCAAATGGTGTAATACTCTGGGTGTATAGTATACCCTGAGAATTTAATATTGGGCAAAATAGCCATGGTTTCTGTCCTCAACAAATATACAATTTACCAGAAAAGAAAAATTGTAAATGACTCTAAAATAAACAATGATTATCAACATAGTTCTTATATGAGAAATCAGAGATCATGTAAGTCCATTTTGTGGCATTAGAGATTTCTTCTGAGAATCATCTAAATTGAGATTTGAAGGATAGATAAGAATAAGAAAACCTAAGGAAAAAAGGAAAGATTATTCCTAGTAAAGAGAATAGCGTGTGACATTTAACTGAAAGGGTAGATGTAGGTAAAACAGAGCAGACAAATTACAGTAAGACATGAGAACCTTAATAAAGAATTGTTTATTTATGTGCTTTTCAAACTAAAAGAAATAGAAGTTATTGAAATAAACTTTAGGTGTCTGATTAACAAGATCAGATTTGCATTTTAGAAAGGTCACTTTGGCTTGGGCAGTGGCGGATAAATTAGAGGCATTTGCTTGAAAGCAAGGAATTTACAACATCCCATGTAAGAAATGGTTGCAAAGTCCTGAACTTAAGTGTGAACATTAGGATCTGGAAATGTGAGGGGAGATGAATACCTTCTGTGTCTCCCAGACCTCAGGCAGGTAAGATGCAAAGGATGAATCAGTCATTACCTCTGTCCACCACAGTGGAGGTGAGGCTTTTAGTGGAGTTGTTATACAAAGAGGTGAAAAAGTCAGTGTGATTTTTAATGGTAGAATGTGAGTTTGGGTGGGTAAAGTGCAAGGGTAAGGGGAAGAAAAGAAGGAAAAGGGAGAGGTTTGGTAGAGGACGAATCAGATTTAAACAAGGAAACTGCATGGTGTTTGGGGGTGGATAGAAACATGAAAGAATATTGACAACTAAATAAATTTAGGGATCTGGCTCTGACTTTGAAAATTAGGGTGAAATTACTAAAAAATTGATTTATTTAAAAATTGAGATTTGAAGAAAATATCCTCAATAATTCCTTCTTGAATGAAAGGAACTTAGGACCCCAAAGTGGCAACTGTGTGAAGCCTTGGCATCCTCAGGTTGGGTTGGTTAGTTCTTGCAATGCTGAGCAAGACTGATAGGCACATGGAAGAAAGACTAAGCATAATACAGTTCTTGCCTTCAGGGAGTTTACCATGCCATTGGAGAGACTGAGAATGCTTTTTTTCCCAAATAATTTCCTTGTCAATTTTAAAGCCATTATGACCCGTTTTTTTTTTTTTTCCCCCTCGTCTCACATTGCTTATTAGCTGCTTTTTGTTTTTTCTTTTTATATCACTCATGGCCTGGGAGCAAATATATAATGTTCCAAATCAGGTCTAAAACCTTGCTCTGTCTTAGGGGCAATAGAAGATAAGTTATCTTGATCCCCAGTTGAACAGAACATGTAACAGCTTTGCAGATGAAAATTAAGAACAGGGTTTGGGAATAAAAAGACTAAGTCACAAAAGCAAAATATCACAACATATAGGCATGCATATCCATGGCATGTGAAATATTATTTAAAACATGGATATCAGCACTGTTCAACAGAAATATTATGTGAGTCAGAAATGCAAACCACATACGTCATTTTACATTTTCTAGTAGCCACATTTTAAAAAGAAAAAAGAAGCATGTGAAATTAATTATAACAATACATTTATTTAATCTACCATATTTAAAGTACTATCATTTTAGTGAGTAGTCAATACAATTAAGGAGATATTTAAGTTATGTTTTATTTAATATCAAGCATTTGGAATCCACTGGGTAGCTTAAACTTACAGCTTATATCAATTCAGACAAGCCACATTTTAAGTTTCCAATGACTGCATGTGACTACATGTTCCAATGACAACATGTGACCCACCATGTTGAAGAGCGTGGCTCTAGATACCTTGTTTAGTATGGATTATCCAAATGCTAAACTCAGAAAATAATATTTTTTCATTTTTGAGTGTTTAAAAAAGGTTTACAAATATACATTTGTACTTCATTAATAAGAGTTATAATATATTAGTTTTTCTCTTAGATTTAGTCCTGTAGATGAACTCATTAAGTCCTACAGTTGATAATCCAATTGCCAGGGCTTGAGCCTGGATGTCCTAAAGAATTTGAAAATCTGGTAAGGGAAATAGAAGACAAAGCATGATAAGTCAAATCCTGTTACTTACTTCTTTCTCAGAACCTAAAATCCAAAGTTCTCAAAGTGGCCTTGCCTATTGCAAGTCTGTGACTCCATCTCCTCCCACCCACTCTTGAATTTACTCTGATTTGCCACACGGTTTCCCACTTGGACTTGATTATGTATGCCAAACATGTTTTCACCTCAGAGTTTTAGCATGTACCCATTCTCCTGTCTTGAATGTCACCCACCTAGATGGCTCAATGCCTTCTTCCTTCAAGTCTGTGCTCAAAGGCTATTTATTAGAGAGACAACCCTGCCCACCTTACTTAAAATAGCACTGGCCAACAAGCCTTATTTTTATCCTGTTCTATTTTACTCTATAGCACTTTACACCACTGTAATGCTTAGTTTTACCTATCAACTTGGCTGGGCCACAGTGCCCTGATATTCGGTCAAATATAATTCTAGATATTTCTGTGAAGGTGTTTTAGAGATGAGATTAATATTTAAGTTAGTAGACTTTGAGTAAAGCAGATTGGTGGGTGGGCCTCATCCAGTAAGTTGAAGGCCTTAATTGGATAAAGACTGACTTTGTCCCATGTAAGGGGGAATTCGGCCAACAGATGATATTTGGAATTGGATTGCGACTCCTCTCTCTGTGTTTAAAGCCTGCCAATCTGGTGCATATTATGAATTTGCACCTGAATTGGCATGACTGTGTAAGCCAATTCCTTAAAATAAATATCTCTTTGCCACTATCTATCTATCCATCCATCCACATCCTATTGATTCTGTTTCTCTGGAAAACACTGACTAATACAACCTAATAGATTTTTTAAAAATTTGTTTGTTTGCTGTATGTTTCCTCAACTAGAAAGTAAAGTTAATGAGGGTAGGACACTGTCTGCATTGCTCACTACTATACTCCCAGCATAAAGGACTGGAACAAGCTCAATAACTCTATTGAGTTATTGAATATATGAAACCATAAATTCTGCTCATGTTGACTGCTTTGAGTGGAATAATTTTGCTTTCAAGCAGACAGCACTGGACAGGATCAGCTACATTACAATAACAGATCCTCTCTGGTATCTTCATTTATTTAAGACTCACAAACGAAATTTCTTCAAATGTGTTCGTCTTACCTAATAACAAAACCTTTTAAATCAGTACTAAGATAATATGTACCATGTTCCAACGACAATTCTAAAAACACGTGTTCACCCTCGGATGATCATCTCTCTCTGAAATTTCAACTAGATTGCATTAGTTCAGCATATGCTCGATAAACTGAAGCAACCATCCTATAAAATGCTAGGCTAAGCAAGAGAGACAAGGTTATCAGATCTCCAAATGACTCCAATACCAAAATGTATTTGCTGATTGAATCCCAAAGATTAAAAGAAAAAAAACTGACTAATGAGATGTTTGCGTGTATTGTGCCCATATGAAAGTTTCCAAGAAAGAACACCCAGGCTTTCAGCAAGTGCCCATTCCTATGCCTGGAACATCATCCAACTAGATGTCACAATGGCTTCTTCCTTCATAAGCCCTCAGGAAGGAACAAGATAGTCATGAAGATTTACTTGATGGCTAATGTGATTTATTTATTTTCTTCCTGTCTCTGAACCCCAGTTATTACATCTCACGTCTACTTCAGAAGCTAATGGCTTCATAAACTTCTCTCTCCAATACAGGTTGTACTTACAGAAATAAGAAAAAGCAGACAGACATGTACACACATGGCAAAAATCTAAAAGATGACTCACATGGCTTTATAGATGAGTTATTTTGCAATTATTTGCAAGTGGCATCAGGAAGTATTAAAAATACACACACACACCCCAACTGCTAATACTCTCAGTTTCCTAGTCAGAAGGAAGAGGCTATGGCTTATTAAAGGGAACAGAGCATTTGAATTAGGGATAGAGACTCAAGTCCTGACACTGTTACTGATTAGAACCCAGCCTGAGGGTCATTTTAAGGACTCTGGTCCTCAGCTTCCTCAAACTATAGACAAAACGATACCTTTCAGTTCAAAATACTCTTTATTTTTCTGAAATAAATTATCCAAATATGCTGAATCAGGGAACTGATACTTTTTTTTTTTTTTTTAAGAAAGAGGTCTGTCTCTGGGATCTCACTGCTGTGAATAGCAGTGGCTACTCACAGGTGCAATCATAATTCACTTCAGCCTCAAACTCATACAGGCACTTGTCCCAGGGATCCACTGGAACTGATGCTTTTTGAAGAACATCCTGTATATCAAAGCCAGGATGGACTAGAGATGAAGGGATCATCAGGAAACCACTGCCCAAATCCATCCTTTTGGAAATGACACATTTCAAGAATAAAAAATTTGGTATGTGTCTGAAATCACATAATTAGCAAGAGAGCTGAACTTCCTACAACCCTCAGCTTAAAACTGTTTTTGAATTGCAAACGCATTATTCCGGGACCTACAAAATCTTTTAAACAATTTATTTTACAGAGGGCCCTGAATTTTTAGACCTTTGGTTGCCAGACTATGACAACTGAAATAGAAAACTATTCGGAATCACAAAAATGTCTAATCAAATCCAAGTACAGACAAGGTTACCAATTCTCATTGGCATGTGAACTGTTATTTTAGAAAGAGTTCAGGAGACGTTCTTTCATATTGAGACCTCATCTGTGCTATTTTTAATTTAAAAATCTATTCAGTTATCTCCAAATTTCTTTTAAAAAATAAGTAAAACTTCAAAGGCCTGGTTATCAAGATTTAATCTAGCTAGCTCAGATTCAATAAAGCACATGAGAGGATCTTTTGTCCAATAGGATGTGAAGAAATGCAATGTAGAATTTATGTGCTATGCCCTTTAGTACAATTGCTCCTTAAAATTTCTACCGTTAATTTATTATAAACTTTTATTGTAGAGAAAATATTCCAGAATATTAGATGTAAGCCATCCCCCTGCCTACCTTCCAATGCAAGTTGGTCATGCTGTTACCTTTGCCTTTAAATAATTACTCAAAGTCATCCTTCTAAGAGCTTATATATTATAAGAAAGTGCTGACGAAAAGAACATAAAAGCAACATAAAAGCAGCACCAATTACACATCTAATCACTTTTATGCTTTCCCCATTATGTCACCAAAAATCTATGACAGGAGGTTGATAATAGGAAAAATAATCTGCAAAAGCCCAAGGTAGAAATTTATGTATGAAAGAGGGAATAAAATACATAGAGACCCAGATGCAAGAGTTTGTTAAAAGACTGAAAGAGAAAGCTAGAAAGAACACATTTGTTCACTCTCTAGTATCTATTCAGTAACCAATATAGTAAGAGTACCACACAATCATGAAAACTCAGGAATGAAAAGATAGATATAGCCCCTATCTACAGAAGGTATGATGGAAATATAAAATTGTAGAGCTTAATAGAAGGAAAAATTCAAGTCCCTTGAAGATATCAGTGTAGATATCAAACAAAGGATCAAAAATCTAAAATAACCCTTCTCAGACATCATTATTTTTAACATCTTTTTTCTGTATGTATGTCTTTGGGATCATCTTATCTTATTATTACAAAATGCTATTGAATAAACATGTCCATATAATTAAAGTACTTCATAAACATGCTTATCAATGATTACCTAATAGTTGATTTTATGCATAATATTTCATTTATATGACTACTTTAACAGTGTTTAGCTTTTCCTATCTTATCTATTTTCAAGTACTTCATAAACATGCTTATCAATGATTGCCTAAGTTGATTTTATGCATAATATTTCATTTATATGACTACTTTAACAGTGTTTAGCTTTTCCTATCTTATCTATTTTCTGGCGATTACAAATAAGATCATGATGCATATTTATGCATATGGGCATTTATTGACTTTTTGATAATTTCCCACAGTTGCATTATGATTATATTAATAGAATAATTTGCCAGTATCCATATCACTAGATGAAGTATATAAATATTTTTAAATTTTATACTTCCAAAAGTACATGAGAGTTCTATTTGTACTATGTATATGTCAGGATTGCATAGGCTTATTTTTTAAAAAATATTTTGCTAATTTATTGTCATTTCATATACAACTTAAAATAGCAATTATTTTTGTCTGGTTTTCTTATTTACATTTTTTAGAATTTTAAATTTTGGGGGTACATAGTAGATATATATATTTATAGGGTACATGAGATATTTTGATACAAGCATAGAATGTGTAATAATCACATCAGGGTAAGTGGGTAAGTTGGGTATTCATCATCTCAAGCATTTACCCTTTGTATTACAAACAATATACTCTTTTAGTTATTTTTAAATGTACAATTAAATTATTATTGACTATGGTCACACTGTTGTACTATCGAATAGTAGGTCTTATTCACTTTCTAATAATTTTTTGTACCCATCGACAATCCCCACTTATCGGCCATGGCCCCACTACCTTTCCCAGTGTCTGATAACTATCATTTTACTCTCTGTTAGTTCAATTGTTTTAATTGTTAGCTTCCACAAATAAGTGAAAACATGCAAAGTTTGTCTGTCAGTGCCTGGCTTATTTCACTTAAACATAATGACCTCCAGTTTCATCCATTTTGTCACAAATAACAGAATCTCATTCTTCTTTATGGCTGAATGGAACTCCATTGTGTATATGTACATTTTCCTTACCATTTATCTGTTGATGGACACCTATGTTACTTCCAAATCTTGCCAATTGCAAATAGTACTGCAATAAACATAAGAGTACAGGTATCTCTTTGATGTACTGATTCCTGTCTTTGGACATACATCCGTCAGTGGGATTGCTGGATCATATGACAGTTCTATTTTTGGTTTTTTGAGGAATCTCCAAACTGTTCACCATACTGATTGTACTAATTTGTATTCCCACCAAAAGTGTATGAGGATTCCCTATGCTCCACATTCTCAGTAGCATTTGTTATTGCTTGACTTTTGGATATAAGCCATTTTAACTGGGATGAGATAATATCTCGTTGTAGTTTTTATTTTAATTTCTCTGATAATCGGTGATGTTGACCACCTTTTCATATACCTAGTCACCATTTGTATGTCTTCCTCTTAGAAAAATCTATTTAAATCTTTTGCCCATTTTTAATTCGAATTATTAGCTTTTTTTCTGTAGAGTTGCTTGAGCTCCTTATCCTTTGTCAGGTGGGTAGTGTGCAAATATTTTCTCCCATTCTCTGGGTTGTCTCTTTATTTTTTGATTGTTTTCTTTACCTACAGAAGCTGTTTAACTTGAGATGACCTCACTTTTCCATCTTTGCCCAGTCCTATGTCCTAGATCATATCCCCAGTGCTCTATTTTAGTAGTTTCATAGTTTGAGGTCTTAGATGTTTTTAACCATTTTGTTTTGATTTTTATATATGGTGAGAGATAAGGGCATATTTTCATTCTTCTGCATAAGGATATCAAGGTTTCCTAGCACCATTTATTCAAGAGACTATTCTTTCCCTAAACATTTTTTTTCTGTATGTTCTTGGAATCTTTGTCAAAGATGAGTTCATTGTAGATACGTAGATATATGATTTTGTTTATAGGTACTCTATTCTGCATTGGTCCACATGTCTGTTTTTCTGCCAGTACTATGATGTCTTGGTTATGATAGGTAGCTGTAGTGTAATTTGAAGTCAAGTAATGTGATTCCTCCAATTTTGTTGTTTTTGCTCAGGATAGCTTTGGCTATTCTGGGTCTTTTGTGGTTTCATGTAAGTTTTATGATTTTTTTTCTAGTTATGTGAAGAATGTCATTGGTATTTTAATAGACATTACATTAAATCTGTAGATTTCTTAGGCTGTGGACATTTAAAAAATATTGATTGTTTCAATCTATGAACATGAAATGTCCTTCCAGTTTTTGTTGCATTCTTTCATAGGTCTTTTATAGTTTTCATGTTAAAGAATTTTCACTTCTTTCAATAGGTTAATTCCTTTGTATTTAATTTTATTTGTAGCCATTATAACTAGGATTGATTTTTTATTTCTGTTTTACATTGTTTGCAGTTGGCATATAAAAATGCTACTAATTTTTGCATGTTGATTTTGTAAACTGCAACATGTTGAATTTGTTCTAATTATTTTCTGGGACACTCTTTAGAATTTTCCAAATATAAAATCATATCTGCAGAAAAGTATAATTTAACTTCTTACTTTTTAATTTGAATCCTTTTTATTTCTTGCTCTTATTTGATTGCTCTAGCTAGGACTTTCAGTACTATGTTAAAAAACAGCGATGAAAATGGACATCTCTATTATTTTTCAGATCTAAGCAGAAAAACTTGTTTTTTCCCCATTCAGTATGATAGTAGCTGTGGGTTCGTATATGGCTTCAATTATGTTGAGTTATGTTTCTTCTACACCAAGATTTTTGGGCATTTTCACCATGAATGAATGATTCATATACAAGTGTATAAAATGCTTTTTTATTATTAACTGAAATTATCATATGGTTTTTGTCCTTCATTCTGTTGATATGATGTATCATATTGCTTGACTTCCATATGTTGAATTGTCTTTGCATCCCTGGGATAAATCTCACTTGGTCATGCTGAGTGACATTTGTAATGTGCTGTTGAATTCAATTTACTAGAATTGTGTTGTGTATTTTTGCATCAATATTCATTAAGGATATTGGCCTGTAGTTTTGTTTTGTTTTGTTTTGTTTGTTTGTTTTTTCTTAGTATGTCTTTGTCTGCTTTTGGTATTAGAGTAATATTGGCCATGTAGAATGAGTTAGGAAGCATTCCCTCCTACTTTATTTTTCAGAATAGTTTAAGTAGGATGCGTAAGAGTTTTTTTAATGTTTAGAATTCAGCAGTGAAGCCATTGGGGCCTGGACATTTTTTTCAAGTTTCATTTCTTGAAAGAGTTTTTATTGTGCTTTTGTCTCATAACTTGTTAATGATCTCTTCAGGTTTTGGATTTCTTAATGGTTCAATCTTGGTAGGTTGCATGTATCTAGGAATTTGTTCATTTCTTCTAGATTTTCAATTTATTGGCATACGGTTGCTCATAGTAGCCACTAATGTTCCTTTGAATTTCTGTGGTATTGATTGTAATGCCTCTATTTTCATCTATGATTTTATTTACTTGGGTATTCTCTTTTTTCTTAGTTGGTCTGGCTAAAGATTTGTCAATTTTGCTTATCTTTTTAAAAATCTTTTGTATTTTTTTTTCAATTTCATTCATTTCTGCTCTGATATTTACTATTTATTTTATTTTACTAATTTTGGGTTTGCTTGTTCTTGCTGGTCTAATTTTTGTGATGCAATGTTAGAATGTTTATTTGAAATTTTTCTTCTTTTTTGATATAGGTACTTCTAGCTACAAACTTCCATCTTAGTATTGTTTTTGCTTTATCCCATAGATTTTGGTATGCTGTGCTTCCCTTATTGTTTTTTTTAAGAAATTTTTCAATTTCCTTTTCAATTTCTTCATTGACCCACTGGTCATTCAGGAGCATGTTGTTTAATTTCCATGTGTTTTTATAGTTTCCAATATTCCAGTGGCTGGACCCAGTGGCTCATGCCTGTAATCCTAGCACTTTGGGAGGGCAAGGTAGGATGATTGCTTCAGCCTAGAATTTCAAGACCAATATTATGTTTGTTATTAATTTATAGTTTTATTCTATTATAGTCAGAAAAGATGCTTGATATTATTTCAATTTTCTGAATGTTTTAAGACATGTTTTGTGACTTATGTTTTATCCTTGAGAATGATCCATGTGTTGAGGAGAATATATATTTTGCAGCCATTGGTGGAAACATTTTTAAAATGTCAATTAGATCAATTTGGTCTATAGTGCAGATTAAGTCCAATATTTTATTGCTGATTTTCTATGTAGAAGATCTGTCCAATCTTGAAAGTGGGGTGTTGAAATATCCAGTTATTATTGTATTGGACTCATCGCTATCTTTAGCTCTAATAATATTTGCTTTATAAAGCTATATTTATACAGCTACAATATTGGGTACATATATATTTAGAATTATTATATCCTCTTTGAGTTGACCCTTTACTATTACATAATGACCATCTTTATTTCTCTGTATATTTTTTGTCATAAAATCGATTTTGTCTGATATAAGCTGTATTAGTATTTTGCACACTACTGAGTAAATTAGTGTATATTATAATATACCCAAAATGGGTAATTTACAAAGAAAAGATGTTTAATTGACTCACAGTTCTACATGGCTGGGGAGGTCTCAGGAAACTTACCATCATGGCAGAGGTGAAGGGGAAGCAAAGACCTTCTTCACATGGCATCAGGAGAGAGATGAGCACATTATAAAACCATCAGAACTCATGAGAACTCACTAGTTTACATGAGGAGCAAAGGGGGAAGAGCACATTATAAAACCATTAGAGTTGATGAGAACTCACCAGTTATCATGAGAACAGCATGGGAGAAAGCACATCCATAATCCAGACTCCTTCTGCAGGGTTCCTTCCTATGGAGATTATGGGGATTGCAATTTGAGATGAGATTTGGATGGGGATACAGAGCCAAACCATACAATTCTGCTCCTGGCCTCTCCAAAACCTCATGTTCTCAAATTTCAAAACAAAATCATACCTTCTCAACAGTCGCCCAAAGTCTTAACTCATTACAGCATTACATTAACTCAAAAGTCCAAGTCCAAAGTCTAATCTGAGACAAGGCAAATCACTTCCATCTATGAGCCTATAAAATCAAACACAAGTTTGTTCCTTCCAAGATACAATGAAAGTATACAAGCACTGGGTAAATATACCTGTTCCAAATAGGAGAAGTTGGCTAAAACAAAAGGACCACAGGCCCTATGTCACTTCTAAATCCATTAGGGCAGTCAACAAATATTAAAGTTTCAAATATCCTGTGATTCCATGTCTCATATCCAGGTCATGCTGATGCAAGGGTGGACTTCCATGGTCTTGCTCAGCTCTGCCCCTGTGGTTTTGCAGGGTACACCCCACCACATGACTGCTTTCAGAGGCTGAGATTTAGTGTCTTCAGCCTTTCCAAGTGCACAGTGCAAACTCTTGATGGAGCTACCATTCTGAGGTCTGCAGGATGGTCTCCACCAGGCAGTGCCCCAGTGTGGACTCTGTATGGGAGCTCCAATCTCAAGTTTCTTTTCTGCAATGCCCTAGCAGAGGTCATCCATGAGTGCTCCACCCCTGCAGCAAACTTCTGCCTGGATATGTAGGCATTTCCATGCATCTTCTGAAATCTAGACACAGGTTCACAAACCTCAAATCTTGACTTCTGTGCACCCACAGTCCCAACACCATGTGGAATTCACCAAGGCTTGGCACTTGCAGCATCTAAGGCAACGGCCTCAGCTGCATGTTGGTCCCCTTCAGTCCCGGCAGAGACTCAGCACAGCAAATCTTGAGAGTACACAAAGCAGCAAGACCCTGAGCCTAGCCCATAAAACCACTTTTTCCTCCTATCTCTCCAGGCCTGTGATGGGAGTGGGTGCCTTGAGACCTCTGACAAGCTATAGAGACATTTTGCCCATTGTCTTGGCAATTAACATTTTGCTCCTCATTACTTATCCAAATTTCTGCATCCAATTTGAATTTCTTTTCAGAAAATGGGTTTTTCTCTTCTATCACATAATCAGGCTACAAATTTTCTAAACTTTTGTGTTTTGCTTCCCTTTCAAACATAAGTTCCAATTTCAAACCATCTCTTTGTGAATGTATAACTGAATGTTTTTAAGAGAATCCAGGTCATATCTTAAATGCTTTGCTGCTTTGAAATTACTTCCACTAGATACTCTAAATCATCTCTCTCAAGTTCAAAGTTCCACAGATCTCTATGGCATGGGCAAGATGCCACCAGTCTCTTTGCTAAAGCATAGCAAGAGTGACTTTTGCTTCAGTTTCCAACAAATTTCTCATATCCATCTAAGACCACCTCAGCCTGGACTTCATTGCTCACCTCATTATCAGCATTTTGGTCAAAACTATTCAAGAAGTCTCTCAGAAGCTCCAAACTTTCCCGTGTCTTCCAGTCTTTTTCTGAAGTCTCCAAACTGTTTCAGCCTCTGCCCATTACCCTGTCCCAATGTTGCTTCCACATTTTCTAGTGTCTTTATAGCAGTGCATCCCTCTCTGTGATAATTTACTGTATTAGTCTGTTTTCGCACTGATATAAAAAAATATACAAGACTGAATAATTTATAAATAAGAAAGGTTTTATTGACTCATAGTTTTACATGGCTAGGGAGGCCTCAGAAAACTTACAATCATGGCAGAAGGTGTAAGGAAACATGGATCTTCTTCACATGGCAGCAGGAGAGAGAAGAGTGAGGAGCAAAGTGGGAAGAGCGCCTTATAAAACTATCAGATCTTATGAGAACTCACTCATTATCACAAGAACAGCATGGGAGAAATGCCTTCATGATCCAATCACCTCCCACTGGGTTCCTCCCTTGACACATGGGGATTATGGGGATTACAATTTGAGATGAGAATTGGGTGGGGACACAGAGGCAAGCCACACTATAAGCATAGCTGCTTCTCGTCTTTTTTTGGTTTCCATTGACATGTAATATCTTTTTCCATCCGTTTATTTTCTGTCTATGTGTGTTTTCATAGGTGAAATGTATTTCTTGTAGAAACCGATTGATGGGTCTTTTTAAAAATCCATTTAGCTACTCCATGTCTTTTGATTGGAGAGTTTAGTCCATTTATATTCAATGTTATTATTGACAAGCAGGAACTTTCATTTTCCATTTTGCTATTTGTTTTCTGGTTGCTTTGTGGTCTTCTCTTCCTTATTTTCTTCCTTCCTGCCCTCCTTTTAGTGAAGGTGTCTTTCTCTGCTGATATATTTTAATATCTTGCTTTTTTATTTTTTGTGTATCTGTGGTGTGTTTTTTTATTTGAGGTTACCACGAGGCTTGCAAAATAGCTTATAACTCATTACTTTAAACTGATGACAATACTAATTGCATAAACAAACAAATAAAAGGAAAGTTAAAACTCTACATTTGAAATTCATCCCCTTGGCTTTTAATTTTTGCATTTCTATTTATATCTTATTGTCTATGTCTTGAAACATTGTAGTAATTATTTTTGATTGGCTCATCTTTTAGTCTATTTGAAATAACAGTAATTTACCAAAATTACACTGTTATAATATTGTGTGTACCTACTCTTACCAGTAATTTTTCCATATTCAGATGATTTCTTATCACTCATAAAGAGCTAAAGGAATGTAACTTTGTTTATATATTTAATAATTACCTTACTATTAGTCATTTGTATGCCTCCATTTTTTTCCTTTATGTTTAAATGATGTTATAATAAGAATTCCTGCCTGAAAGCATTTGTATTAGTTTCTGATTATTTCCTTAAGTGAAATTTCTCAAGATTCAATTACTGAATTTATAGGAGGCAATTTGCCACAGATATCTGTCCTGATGTAATTGTGTGAGCTGGCTAAGCAGTTTTTGTGTGGCTATTGTCTTCAAGTCTGATGCTGGAGCTTGGGGTCTGAAGGACAAGCAGTCAGGAAGCAAAAATGGATGTGAAGAAGTAAGAAGGAGAGGAAGTTGGGAGATAAATTTTATGTATCCCTAATTGAAACCTGATGAATGTACAGAAAAAGACCAGAGAAAACATAAAATATATAAAACATAATAACAATAGTCAAGTGGAATTCTTTCAAAGCATTTACAATATCCAGGCACTGTTCTAAATACTTAATACATACAAAACATTTAATTCTCCACAATTAAATGAGAAATTAATTAATATTTAAATTAAATAGTATTAAGTATTAAGCTCTATGAGATTAATACCATTTTCCATTTTATTGATGAGAAAAATTTAGACACGGAGATATTAAGTAACTGCTAAAAGATTCTTAGATAATATGTTTCTGTCCTTGGTAATTTCAAATTAAAACATAAAAGAAGTAATGCCTTCATTTATTACTATGTTTTTGTATTGTTTTCATTTATTCTTTGATACATTCTGTAATCAAAATATGATCATAAATGGACACCTGCTGTTAGGCAACCTGAACCAGCATAGGAAGTAAAAGGCAGAAAAGGTTTATTGTCATTCTAAATTTGAAATTTCTGACATAATCTTGAAAAACTAGACCTTTAAATACTCTGTTTTCCTTATTGTTACATAGTGTGTCTACTGCGTATATATGTTTTTAAAAAATATTGTGCATTTAATCTCAAATTGTTGAACCTGTTGTCAATGAAGAAAGCTGAGTGTTTTGGTTATAAAATTTGGAAAAGCAAGAATAAAAGGGGAGTAGGAAGTCTCTCTTGGTCATGTATAAAAGCAATAATTAAACTTTAGTAGATGTATTTGAACCTGCTTTAATCCCCTCAAATTCAATCTGTAGAAACAATATTAAAACAATAAAAAATATTATTACTTAATATAGAATAATTAATTAATTTGTCCTGAATGCAGAGACACGGCCAGACTAAAAAGAAAAGTAAGCACAGGAAGAACCCAAGGTGATGCCTAGAGATTGTAATTTAATACATTGTAGTGGAGTCAGGGAATGTATATTTTCAAAATGCCTAGCTATATCTAAAATGTAGCCAACTTGGGAACTATTATTCTTGGCATCGGTGAGGCTTATTGAAGTTTTAAAGCCAGTGATATCAAAGAATCAGTTGTGTATTTTAGAATGGCCATTTTTTTTTCTTTTGCCATATTGGAGAATAGATTAAAATAGAAGAAGAAGAGCCTAAGCCACTTTACAAATTAAATATTTCTGTGGGGCATGGTGACTTACACCTGTAATTCCAGTACTTTGGGAGGCCGAGGTGGGTGGATCACTTAAGACCAACAAGTCCAAGATGAGCCTGGCCAACATGGTGAAACCCCATCTCTACAAAAAAAACAAAACAAAAATTTGCCAGGTGTGGTGGTACACACTGGTGGCCCCAGCTACTCAGGAGGCTGAGGCACGAGAATGACTTAAACTGCTGAGGCGGAAGTTGCAGTGAGCCAAGATGCACTCCAGCCTGGGTGACAGAGTGAGACTATGTCTCAAAAAAAATCTAATATTTCCTGGTGACTTACACCTGTAATTCCAGTACTTATTCCTGAGGAAATAAGATATAGCATCTTTATATATAAGTAAAATGATTTTGAAATCAATATGTGAAACATATCTACATTAGAGATAATTCTCAAAATTATGCAAAGTAGACTTTTATATTAACCTTACTTTATAAACAAGGAAATCCAAACTTTCTGCCTCTAGGACTCACCTTGCCATAGAAGGTGTGTAGCTTCTTCCTCAGCAGGCATTTAGTAGTAAGAGGCCCTAAGTTTGTATATTGCCAGAGTCAGTCTTAACTTTGTGTTATAAGGTATTTGTTTTCTCAAGTCCTCAGCTTCTAATTTTATAAAAAGGAGGAAATAAAACAATATCTTTTAAATTAGATATAAGGAATAATGAAATAGGAAATGTGCTCAGCCAGTTTTTGATACATTAAGAATTATTACCATAGTTAATACTACTTCAATGATCATAAAAGGCAAAAATCTCCATTATGTTTAATTTTTTCCCATTTAAATGCTAGAAACTGGGTCGTGTTCTCAAATTTACTTGGGGTAAGAGAGAAGCAAGGAGCATAAACTTCATTTTCAATCACTTTGTATCTATTTCTAATCATAATTCTTAGGGAATTATCAAATGCAGTGCTTCTGAAAGTTTTATGTACATACAAATCACCTGAATTTTTGTGACAATGGAGATTCCAGTGTCATATGTCAGTGTGAGACATGAGGTTCTGTTTCTCTAATAGTCAATGACATGGGTGCTGTTGGCCATGAGCTCTAGGTTCAGTAGCAAGGATCTAGATGACATCTGACACCACAGATGAAGTAAGTGAGCCCCAGCCGGAGAAATAATCTTAGGGGCCCCAGACCTATTTAGGAGCTGAGGCAAAAGTAACCCCACACAACACTTCCAAAGCTCTTCTCACTTTACCATTGAGCCTTCCACTTGAACCAGACTGTACTTCCAAATTTGCAGTTGGGCATGCAGTTCCTTGGGCATGTGGTTCTACTTATGTATTTCTACATATTAAATATATATACAATGCCGGCTCAAACTATTGAATTAAGTTCACAATATAACAATAGGTTACAATGAGTAATCATAGAAAACATAGTTGACCCCTAACAACTGTTCATTGCATCAAGGAGTGTTTCACTTCTTTGGATAGATCCTAATTTCTGTGTGGGGTTATACTAATACCTGAAGAACATTGCTGTGCATTTCTGGTAATACAGGTCTACTGCTAATGAATCCCTTGAGCTTTTGTTTGTTTAAAAATGTCTCTATTTTGCCTTCTTTTTTGAAAGATATTTTTACTATGTATAGAATTGCATTGATAACTTCCTTTTTTCAACACTTTAAAGACATCTCTTCATTTTCTCCTTGTTGGAAAACTTTTGAAAAGAATTCTATGATTTTTATCTTTATACTTTTATAGTGTAATGGGGTTATTTCTCTTGTTGCTTTAAAAATGTTCTAATTATCTTTGACTTTCTGCATTCTGCTTATGCTATTTCTAGGAGAATTATTTGTTCATTTTGCATCTGTTGCATCTATCTTTTTTTTTTTATATTCTCTGTGCATTTTGGATCTGTAGGTTGTTGTCTTTCATTAATTTTCTAAAGCTCTTTCTTGATTGTTAACCATTTCAAATATTTCTGCCTCCATATATATTTTTCTCTTTTTTGTCATATTATTTATAAGTATATATATCATTAGATATTGATGTTTTGCTCAGTTTTTAAATTGAAATTATTACCGAGATGATTGTAGATTAGGTTGTCCCATATATCACTTACTTAATTTCCCCAGTGGTAATATCTCATAAACATTTTGTGTTATATTTCAGCCAAAATATTGGTGTATAATCCACTTATCATGTTCAGTATTTTTCAGTTTTACTTGTACTTATTATGGGTGTGTGTGTGTTGGTGTATGTGTGTATTTAGTTCTATAAAATTTTAGAACATGTATAGATTTGTTTCCCACACCTCAGTTGAGACACAAAAGAGCTCCATTACTCATTACTGCCAGGACCTCTAGTATTCTTCTTTAATAACCTACACATCTCCCTTCCCTCTGCCTTCATCATTAACATTTGACAACCAATAATATGTTCTCCATTTATAAAATACTGTCATTTCAAACATGTGTAAATGGAATCATGATTCATGTAACCTTTTGGGATTGACTTTTTTAACTCCTAATTCCCTGGAGATTCAACCAAGTTGTTGGAAATACGAGCACTTCATTTGTCATAAAATAAGCTGAGTAAAAGAAGTACTAAATAGTATTTTGTGGTTTGTAGGTACCACAGTTTGTTTAACCATTCACCTGATGAGTTTTCTCTAGTTTGGGGGCCACTATAAAAAAAAAAAAAAAGCTGCTATGAACATTTGTATACAGGTTTGTATGCCAACATAGAAGTTCATTTCTGTAGTATAAAAAGCCCAGGGGCATAATTGTTGGGTCATACGATATGCCTTGATTTTTGAGAAATTTACAAACTGTTTTCCAAATTGCTTGCACTGTTTTATATTCCCATTAGCAAGGTGTGAGTGATCAGTTGTCTGCACCCCCAACAGCGTTTTTTATTGTCCTTAACTTTTTTTTATTGCAGACATTTTAAAAGGTATGTAGTTACATCTTATTGTAATATTAATTTGCATTTCCCTGAGAAATAATGATATTGAATACCTCCTGATGCGCTTATTTGTAATCTATATATGTTTATACATAACTTTTGCTTACTTTCTAATTATGATGTTTATAGATTGTTTTATTTTTTGTTGTTGAGTCTTAAGAGTCCTTTATATATTCAAGATATCAGTCCTCTGTCAAATATGTAGTTTGCAAATATTTTTTCTGTCACTCTGTAGCTTTTCTGTTATTCCTTTATCAGGATCTTTCAGAAATAAAACATTTTGTTGTTGTTGGTTTTGTTTTTGAGGTGGAGTTTCACTCTTGTTGCCCAGGCTAGAGTGCAATAGCATGATCTCAACTCACTGCAACCTCCACTTTCTGGGTTCAAGCAATTCTTGTGCCTCAACCTCTCGAGTTCCTGGGATTACAGGCATGCACCACCACACCTGGATAATTTTGTATATTTAGTAGAAACAGGGTTTCTTCATGTTGGTCCGGCTAGTCTCAAACTCCTGACCTCAAGTGATCCTCCCGCCTTGGCCTCCCAAAGTGCTGGGATTACAGTTGTGAGCCACCGTGCCTGGGCAAGAAAATATTTTTAATTTAGATCAAGTTCCATTTACTAATTTTTTCTTCTGGTAAAATAATTAAGAACTATGCCTACCCCTAGATAGGGCTTTGTTTTTATTCCTAAAAAGTCTTTACTTTTTTTCCTAAAAGATCTATAATTTTATATTTTATATTTAAATCCATAGTGATGGTCCATTTTGAGTTTATTTTTCCACAAAATGGTGATGGTCCATTTTGAGTTTATTTAAATCCATGGTGGTGGTTCATTTTGAGTTTATTTTTCCACAAGGTGTCAGACAGTTTCAAATGTCTTTCTTTTCTTTTTCTTTTTTTTTTTTGACCTATGGATTTTCCATTGTTTCAACACCATTTGTTGAAAAGACTTTTCTTCCTCTGTTGAATTGTCTTTGCAGCTTTGTCAAAAATCAGTGGAGCAAATCTCTTTAAGTCTATTCTGGTTCTCTCTTCTATTCCATTAACCTGTGTGTCTATCTTTCCATCAATTTCATACTACCTTGCTTATTGCAACTATATAGTAAGCTTTAAGTAGATTGATTCTCTCTCTTTTATTCTACTGTCTCAAGACCATTTTAGTTATTATCGTACTGTGACTTTCCATATAAATTTTACTATAAACTTGTCTTCATCTACAAAAACCATTGCTAGAATTTTAATGCAAATTGCATTAATCCTATTGATCAATGTTGGGGCAATTGCATATTTACTGTATTGATTTGTCCAATCCATGAAAATTGTAGGTCTCCCTATATATTTAGATCTTCCTTGAAATTTTTTTTTTAATTTTATTTTTTATTGCATTTTAGATTTTGGGGTACATGTGAAGAACATGCAATATTGTTGCATAGGTACACACGTGGCAGTGTGATTTGTTGCCTTCCTCCCCTTCACCTATATCTGGCATTTCTCCCCATGCT
>CAUYQU010064560.1:0-62413 GCA_963574635.1 Cheracebus regulus | reverse complement strand
TGATTTTGTATCCTGAAACTTTGCTGAAGTTGCTTATAAATTTAAGGAGATTTTGGGCTGAGTTGATAGGGTCTTCTGAATATACAATCATGTCATCGGCAAATAGAGACAATTTGACTTCCTCCTTTCCTAATTGAATATCCTTTATTTTTTTTTTTTCTTGCCCAATTGTTCTTGCTACAACTTCCAATACTATATTGAATAGGAGTGGTGAGAGAGGGCATCCTTGTCTAGTGCCTGATTTCAAAGGCAATGCTTCCAGTTTTCGCCCATTCAATATGCTACTGGCTGTAGGTTTGTCATAAATACCTTTTATTATTTTGAGATACATTCCTTTGATACCTAGTTTATTGAGAGTTTTTAGCATAAAGAGCTGTTGAATTTTGTCAAAGGCCTTCTCTGCGTGTATTGAGATAATCATGTGGTTTTTGTCTTTGGTTCTGTTTATGTGGTGGATTACGTTTATAAACTTGCGTATGTTGAAGCAGCCTTGCATCCCTGGGGTAAAGCCTACTTGATCGTGATGGATAAGCTTTTTGATGTGCTGTTGCCATCAGTTTGCCAGTATTTTATTGAAGATTTTTGCATCTGTGTTCATCATGGATATTGGCCTGAAGTTTTCTTTTGTTGAGTCTCTGCCGGGTTTTGGTATCAGGATGATGTTGGTCTCATAAAATGATTTGGGAAGGATTCCCTCTTTCTAGATTGTCTGGAATAGTTTCAGAAGGAATGATACCAGCTCCTCTTTGTACATCTGGTAGAATTCGGCTGTGAACCCATCTGGACCTGGACTTTTTTTGTTTGGTAGGCTATTAATTGCTGCCCCAACTTCAGCCCTTGTTATTGGTCTGTTCAAGGTTTCAACTTCTTCCTGGTTTAGGCTTGGGAGGGTGCAGTTGTCCAGGAATTTATGCATTTCTTCCAGGTTTACTGGTTTATGTGCATAGAGTTGTTTTTAGTAATCTCTGATGATAGTTTGTATTTCTGTGGAATTGGTGGTGTTATCCTCTTTATCGTTCTTTATTGCATCTATTTGATTCTTCTCCCTTTTCTTTTTTATTAATCTGGCTAGTGGTCTGTCTATTTTGTTGATCTTTTCGAAAAAGCAGCTCCTGGAATTATTGATTTTGTTTTTGAAGGGTTTTTTGTGTCTCTGTCTTCTTCAGTTCTGCTCTGATCTTAGTTATTTCTTGTCTTCTGCTAGCTTTTGAGGGTTTTTTTTGTTTTATCTTGCTCCTCTAGCACTTTCAATTTTGATGATAGGGTGTGAATTTTAGATCTTTCCTCACTTCTCACGTGGGCATTTATTGCTATAAACTTCCCTCTAGACACTGCTTTAAATGTGTCCCATAGATTCTGGTACATTTTGTCTTGGTTCTCACTGGTTTCAAAGAATATCTGTATTTCTGCCATCATTTCATTGTTTATCCAGTCGATGTTCAGGAGCCAGTTGTTCAGTTTCCATGAAGTTGTGCAGTTCTGAGTTTCTTAGTCCTGAGTTCTAATTTCATTGCACTGTAGTCTGAGAGACTGTTATGATTTCCATTCTTTTCCATTTGCTGAGGAGTGATTTACTTCCAATTACGTGGTCAATTTTAGAGTAGGTGCAATGTAGTGCTAAGAAGAATGTATATTCTATGGCTTTGGAGCGGAGATTTCTGTAGATGTCTGTTAGGTCCGCTTGGTCCAGATCTGAGTTCAAGTCCTGGATATCCTTGTTAATTTTCTGTCTCGTTGATCTGTCTAATATTGACAGTGGAGTGTGAAAGTCTCCCACTATTATTGTGTGGGAGTCTAAGTCTCTTTGTAGGTCGTTAAGAACTTGCTTTATATATTTCGGTGCTCCCGTATTGGGTGTGTATATATTTAGATATTTAGGATCATTAGCTCTTCTTGATGCATTGATCCTTTTACCATTATGTAATGCCCTTCTTTGTCTCTTTTTGATCTTTGTTGATTTAAAGTCCGTTTTATCAGAGACTAGGATTGCAAGTCCTGCTTTTCTTTGCTTTACATTTGCTTGATAAATCTTCCTCCATCCCTTTATTTTGAGCCTATGTGTGTCCTTGCACGTGAGATGGGTTTCCTAAATACAGCACACCAATGGGTCTTAACCTTTTAGCCAATTTGCCAGTCTGTGTCTTTTGATTGGGGCATTTAGCCCATTTGCATTTAGGGTTAATATTGTTAATGTGTGAATTTGATCCTGCCATTTTGATGCTAGCTGGATGTTTTGCCCTAACGGGCAACTAACGTTGATACATTTTCTTCATTGTTCAGTGGTCGTTATCATTTGGTTCGTTTTTGGAGTGGCTGGTACTGGTTGTTCCTTTCTGTGTTTAGTGCTTCTTTCAGGAGCTCTTGTAAGGCAGGCCTGGTGGTGACAAAATCTCTCAGCAATTGCTTGTTCGTAAAGGATTTTATTTCTCTTTCGCTTATGAAGCTTAGTTTGGCTGGATATGAAATTCTAGGTTGAAAGTTCTTTTCTTTAAGGATCTTGAATGTTGGCCCCTACTCTATTCTGGCTTGTAGGGTTTCTGCCAAGAGATTCACTGTGAGTCTTATGGGCTTCCCTTTGTGGGTAGCCTGACCTTTCTCTCTTGCTGCCCTTAGCACTTTTTCCTTCATTTCAACCCTAGTGAATCTGATGATTATGTGCCTTGGGGTTGCTCTTCTTGAGGAATATCTTTGTGGTGTTCTCTGTATTTCCCGGATGTAAATGTTGGCCTGCCTTGTTAGGTTGGAGAAGTTTTCCTGGATAATATCCTGAAGAGTGTTTTCTAGCTTGGATTCATTCTCTCCATCACATTCAGGTACACCTGTCAAACATAGATTAGATCTTTTCACATAATCCCATATTTCTTGGAGACTTTGTTCATTTCTTTTCATTCTTTTTTCTCTAATCTTCTCATTTTATTTCATTGAGATGATCTTCAGTCTCTTACATCCTTTCTTCTGCTTGGTCGATTTGGCTATTGAAACTTGTGTATGCTTCACGAAGTTCTCGTGCTGTGTTTTTCAGCTCCATCAAGTTGTTTATATTCTTCTCTAAGCTGTTTATTCTAGTTAACATTTCATCTAACCTTTTTTCAGGGTTCTTAGTTTCTTTGCATTGGGTTAGCACATGTTCTTTTAGCTCTGAGAAGTTTATTACCATCCACCTTCTGAAGCCTGTTTCTGTTAATTCATCAGATTCATTCTCCATCCAGCTTCGTTCCCTTCCTGGTGTGGAGTTGTGATCCCTTGGAGGAGGAGAGTCGTTCTGGTTTTGGTGTTTTCATCCTTTTTGCTCTGGTTTCTTCCCATCTTTGTGGCTTTATCTACCTGTGGTCTTTGTAGTTGTTGACTTTCAGATGGGGTCTCTGAGTGGACTTCCATTTTGTTGATGTTGAAACTATTTCTTTCTGTTTCTTAGTTTTCCTTCTAACAGTCAGGCCTCTCTGCTAGAGGACTGCTGGAGGTTCACCCCAGAACCTGCTGCTTGGGGATCACCCACAGTGGCTGCAGAACAGTAAGGGTTGCTCCCAGTATCTTCTTCTGTTTCTTCGTCCCACAAGGGTAGCCACCAGATGTTGTCCTGAGCTCTCCTTTATGAGGTGTCTCTTTGGGTATCGGGGGTCAGGGAGCTGCTTGAGGAGACAGTCTGTCCTTTATAGGAGCTCAAGTGCTGTGCTGGTAGCGCTGTTGTTCCACGCAGAGCTGCTGCGCAGGTACGCTTAAGTCTGCTGCAACGGAACTCATAACCACCTCTTTTTCCAGGTTCTCTGTCCTAAGAAGGTCCGGCTTTATTTATAAGTTCCTGATGTGCTGCTGCCTTTTTTCGTAGATGCCCTGCCCAGCACGGAGTTAGTCTAGTCACAGTCTGCCAGCAGAGGCATTGCTGAGCTGCTTCAGGCTCTGCCCAGCTGTTGTGTGAACTTCATTGAGGTGTTTTTTATAGAGGTACAGTTAGAACTGCCTCGGTAATGGCAGACTGCCTCGGTAGTGGTAGACTGCCTCAGTAGTGGCAGACGCCCTTACCCCTACTGAGCTGGACCATCTTGGGTCCAGCTGCACTTGCTGTGAAACTCTCAATCCAGGGCATTTCAGAACGTTTGTTTTGTGGGGGTGATACCCACTGAGCCAGATCACCTGGCTCCCTGTCTCAGCCCCCTCCCTTTCTGTTGAATGGGAAGCTCTGTCTCCCAGGCATTCCAGATTTGGCAGATTTTGGCAGCAGTTGAAACAGCTGCCCAGATTTGTGTGAGTTTCTGTGCGCCAACCTACAGCAGCAACTGAAACAGCCATGCTGAAAACTCGTGGCTGTTTTTGGCCCAGGAATCTTCTGGTCTGTGGGCAGCGAAAACTCATTTGGAAATGCGGTAATCACTCACCCTCTGCATTGTTCTTGCTGGGAACTGCACTCCAGAGCTGTTCCTATTCAGCCATCTTGGCTCTTACTTCAGCTTGGGTCTTTTAAATGCCTTTCGGAACTTTAGCAATGCCTCTCTATAGGCCAAACCCATATATCCTCATATCACATTTCCCCATCTACAGATGCATCTTTTCACATTTGGTTTTCCTTGTAGGTAACGATGTGGGTCCATCATCTTCAAGTAAGACAACAAACAAGTTTGAGGGGCTATCCCAGCAGTCAAGGTAAGCCACCTCAGCACTTCCTTTCCCCTGCTGGACCCGTTGATGTAATGCACAGAGTTCTAGAAATGGGTTTTCATGGCTTTCCTAGTGCTGCTCAAAGCTGTGGTCAGCTGAAGGGGGCTGGCCACGACGAGAAGCCAGACATTCACTCTTGGCTTGCGTGCACATCTTGTGGCTGGACTGGGCACAGGTCTACAGACCATGCTCTGAGCAGCACCGCTGTCTACCCAGTTGGAGCTAACCTCACTTCCCAGTGGTCACAGGGTTGTGCAATGGTCTTGAACAAAATTCCTGTCAGAATGAGTTTTTATTTTTGATACTTTAATCAATTAACTTTGTTACTTTCCCTCGATTCCTTTTGCAGATTTGGGAATGAAAAGATACTCCTTAGGGAAATCTGATTGCCTAGAGATTTTCAATCATAAAAATATCACTCTTTTCAAGTTCTCTGTTTCTAAGATTTTTTTTTTTAGACTAGGCTGACAGCAGTGTTCTTTTCTTCCCTTTTTTCACTGAAATTGTATACTTGAGGAGATTTTTTATGGGCAGTTTTCATGCAGCCCTATCCCAAAGGGTTTTCTCTGGAGGTGCTGTCTGAGAAAAGGATAGAGAGCCACTTCCACACCCAAACATCAGGGAGAAAGAGTCAGATGGTGTGTGGAGGTTGCTTTCCAGAGTTTCTGAAAGATGAAAAAACAAAATCACTTTATTTTTGGAGACAGGGCTCTGCTCTGTCACCCGTGCTGGAGTGCAGCGATAGAATCACAGCTTGCTGTGACCTCAATCTCCTGGGCTCAAGAGGCCCTCCCGTGTAGCTGCAACCAGAGGCGTGCACCACCATACTTGGCTGATTTTGTTTTTATTTTATTTTTTTTTTTGTAGAGATGAGGCCTCAGCTTGTTGTACAGGCTGGTCTCAAACTTCTGGGCTCAAGCAGCCCTCCCGCTTCAGCCTCCCAAAGTGCCAGGATTACAAATAAGAGCCACCATATCCAGGCTTTTGAAAATACCATTATCATATGTACTCTGTAGGCCCAATTAGTATTATCCTCAGTTTTGCAGGTGAGAAGAGTGAGGCCCCAGAGCCGTTAGGTGGTGGGTGCAGATGTCAGAGCCAGCTCTCCAGCCTGCTTGTTCTCCTGACTCCACATTCAACGCCCCTTCCTTGCCCTTGTGCCCTGCCTTTCATTCCTCACTCACCTTCCTTCAGCCCTAATTTGGGGGACCCTGTAAAACTAAAGTTCTGGTCTTCTTATTCCAGAATGCAGAGAGTATCTGACAGTCCAAAAGCACTCATAAAAGGTGTTTAAAGGCTGGACATGGCTCACCTCCTTGTCTCTTCTAAAAATTTAAAAAAAAAAAAAAAATCAGCCAGGCATGGTGGCACAGGCCTGTAGTCTCAGCTATACTAGAGGCTAAGGTGAGAGGATCACCTGAGCCCAGGAAATTGAGGCTGCAGTGAGTCGTGATCGCACCTCTGTACTCCAGCTGGGGTAACAGCAAGACCCTGTACCAAACAAAAAAGTTTTGGCTGAGCACAGAGGCTCCCACCTATAATCCCAGCACTTTGGGAGGCCAGGGCAGGCAGATCGCTTGAGGTTAGGAGTTCAAGACCAGCCTGGCCAACATGATGAAACCCTGTATCTACGAAAAATACAAAAATTAGCCAAACATGATGTGGCACACCTGTAGTCCCAGCTACTCAGGAGGCTGAGGCAGGAGAATCGCTTGGACCTGGGAGGTGGAGGTTGTGGTGAAGCGAGATCACACCACTGCACTGCAGCCTGGCAAACAGAGCAGGACTTAATCTCAAAAAAAAAAGTTTTTAAACAAAATCAAGCTGATTGTGAACTAGAGCTTTTGGCAACTCATTAAGCTTGTTTGGGTTTTTTTTGAGGTGGAGTCTCTTTCACCCAGGCTAGAATGCAGTGGCACGATCTCAGCTCAGTGCAACCTCCGTCTCCCAGGTTCAAGCGATTCTCCTGCCTCAGCCTCCCATTAGCTGGGACTACAGGTGCATGCCGCCATGTCTGGCTAACTTTTTGTGTTTTTAGTACAGATGGAGTTTCACCATGTTGGCCAGGCTAGTCTAGAACTCCTGACGTCACTCAGATGATTCGCCTGCCTCGGCCTCCCAAAGGGCTGGGGTTACAGACGTGAACCACTGCATCCAGCCAACTCATTAAGTTTTCAGTCTCCTTCCTCACTGCACACAGTGCCACCAACAGAAGGGTCCTGTGTTCATTTCTAATAGGAACAAGCCCAGGTTCCACAACACCACACAGGAACTTGTGCAAAAGAAATGTCTGAGCCTTTAGGCTTTGGCCTTGATAGCGTGGCCAGGAATGACCATTGCCCACACACCAGTAATGGGCAGCTGGGCCTGCCTAGGAAGATGCTGAGGCATAGCACAAGAAAAATACACCCCAAAAATGTCAGAAGCAAAGCCGTCTCACGTTTACTGTTCTTGTTTAGAGGCAGCTTTATCTTAACAAGATCCCCCAGTTGCCCAGAGGCAGGAGGATTTCAAGTGAGCTGCAGTGAAGACCAAGGTTGACCAAGAGCCAGGACAGAAGGGAGCACATACATTTCATCTTCTTTCTTTGACTCCTGTTTTTTTTGTTGGTTGGTTTGGCTTTTACTTTTCTTTTAAATGCAGTTAGGATAGAAAGAAGCAGCAGCAGCCAAACTCTTAGGACATCAGGGCACAGAGAGACGAGATAATAAAGGGGTTCTTGGCAAGTGGGGCTCAGGCACTCAGCTACTGCTGCTTCTCAGGCATGCAGGCCTCCTGGAGACCTCC
This sequence comes from Cheracebus regulus, assembly GCA_963574635.1. NCBI lineage: Eukaryota > Metazoa > Chordata > Mammalia > Primates > Pitheciidae > Cheracebus > Cheracebus regulus. The sequence continues at coordinate 54,973 of CAUYQU010064560.1, read as the reverse complement.
GAGAATGCCGAAGCCTCAAAGCCTCTTGTTGAAGAAAAATAATGGCTTCCACCTGATGCAGACTACCGATGGCACTGGGGTCTCAGTTGCAGAAGTTAACATTTGATGATTCAGACAACTTAGTGTGGACCTGTATTCCAGGGACTTGGGCCTTTGTCACCCTCATTTACCTGTCCTCCAAAAGGAGGGCAAGGCCAAGGAGAGCCTGGAGGCCCGAGAACCAAGCTGTTTGCTTTGCTGTAGTGGAGGAAGTGAGGGCTCTGGAGGCCAGCAGAGCTAGGGCTGAATTTCCACTTCCACCTCTGACCCATGTGGGACCTTCTGCCAACCAACAGCACCTTCATTCCCTTCCATTACCTTGTCTGGAAAGATAGAGCTGTTTTGTGAGATCATGTAGGATGAGTTACTTCTGTGGACGACACTGGGGTCACCACTTAGAGTGTGCCAGGTCCCTTCATAAATGCTTTGAAATGGAGGAGTTGGGCTTTATCATTAAGAGGGAATTTTTTTCACCCTTTCACTGTGTCTCCTCAGCCAGGCAAACTGAAATATGGAAAATAGACTGTAATCTTTGGTTAAAGAAACTTTGAAAGCATTCTTTAGATGATTGTGTAAATGCCTTGAATTTCCTTGAATCACTAATAATATTCTAGCACTTTTAGATCCTAAATGATTCTTATTTATTGATTAGCACCAGTTCTGCAAAGACTGCCCTTGGCCCAAGAGTTCTTCCTAAACTACCTCAGAAAGGTAAGATCTATCTTTTTCACATTCACGTGTAATTTAAATGTCACAAACCCTTCCAAGGGGCCCAAGGTTTTAATCTCCCTTGTTCACTGATCCATCCCAAATGCTTAGAGCAGCACCTGGGATATAGTGGATGCCTAGTAAATACTCATTAAATGACAAAAGGTATTTATAAATTCATATTTGTTCATTAACAAAGCACCATACTTTTGCAGAATACATAATACTTTTGTAGAAGATATATTATTATAATCCCCAGGTACCATTTTTTCTCCCCTTGTAAACATAATCAGAGAGACCTTGGAACCAACATCAGCTCTACCACTTAGTAGCTGTGTAGCCTTGGTCAGGTGACACAGTAGCTTCACTCAACCTGAAATTCCTCAAATGTAAAATGAGGGAAATAATACTTACTTCGTGAGGTTTTGTAAGGACAAAATGAAGTCATGCTTCAGAAAGTCCCTGGCAAGTGGGTGGCAAAGGAATCCTTCCCTGGGATGGCATCTGTCGTGCAGAGTAGAGATACCCATGCTTTCCAAAGTACAAGAAAGCAGTGTCTATAAATGCTGCTTTTTTGCCAAGTTAAGACACTCAGCTCTTTGACCAAGTCTTCTTTAATGCTGAAGCTTTTCATTTGTAAAATCAAAATTTCAGTCTTATTACAACACAAGTGATAGTTCTGCCTGTTTTGTTTTGTTTTGTTTTGTTTTGTTTGTTACCATACCTTACCTTTAGAGTTGCAAAGTACCTCTAGGAGCATCTAGGTCATTCCCTCCTTATATAAGCCTGCAAGGCCAGCAGGGCCCACCTTGGATACAGATGGGAGCTCGGAGGAGCTCAGGACCTGCTCCTGGAATTTTCAGTGCCAGCAGCAAGACTTGTGACCCCAGTACAGTGCTCTATTGCCTAGTTTTAGCAGAAGTCAAACTGGGGATTAGTACTGGGAAGCTGAAATTCACCACTCTGTAGAGTTCTTCAGTGAAGTAACACACTTTGAAGAACACTGGCTGGTCAGGCCAGGCTCCTGTGTAGTAAGATGAGGGGATTCCGAAATGACTGCTGATTCGCTCTCCATAGAACATATGCAAGACTTCCCTTGGGTTTGCTGAGTCTTTATCTAGGATTGGTTTTTGCTTCTTTTATTTTTAAAATCTGCCCAAAGGGCTCTTTTAATCTCAAAGTAGTTTGAGACAAGCTTCCCAGGCATGTACCCCCATCGACAATGTGCCCAGATTCCATCCCAGATCTCTCACGCATCACCCCTGCTGCTCCAGCTTGCTTGCTCTAGCACCAGACCCCAGCACTTCTCAGTGCTTGTGGGGCTTCACCATGGCTGCTGCCAGCTCTTCCCTATGTTCATCCCCTCCATGTCCTCCCTTGCCTCGCAGCGTGGTGTCAGTCCATCACCAAAGTCACTCCCTGATGTGCTCCCTCAGCTCCTGCCCATCCTGTTCTGAGTTCTGCCACTCTATTGGCTTCTGAGAGGCACAGTCAGGGTGGCGGTCTGACTCCCCACATGACCACTGACCTTACATGGTCATCTGGGGCTGCCCAGCAGTCGCGGCACCACAACCTTTCAGCCCACTCCCCGGCACTCTCTCCTCTCCTTCGGAGCTCCTTGTTTCTGTTCTTATTTAGTCAGCACAGGAGTCCACCCCTACTATCACCTGCCGGGCGTAGTGGCCATAGTCCTAAGGTAGACGATGTATCCTCTCACCCCCTTGGGGACAGACTCCAGCCCGTGTCCCTCCCTCTTTTGCACTGCTGTTCCCTTCCATTTGACCTGCCCTATCAGGGCAGGCCTGCTCTCAATACCCTTCAAGACCTATGTCCCTCCCACCACCAGCCCCTTGCACCTGAGTTCTGTGTGTGTGTGTATGTGTGTTTACTATTTGGAATTTCCCATAATAAACATATACAGAAATACAAAAAAAGACACAGAATAGTATCCTGCAGCCTCCTCCACCACACCCACTTACTTATCACCCATTCTAGCACTTGCCAGCTTGTACCTGATCTTGTTTCATCTTGTTTTTTACCCAGCCACTCTCAGTAATTCTGTAGCAAATCCCAGCCAATTTTATACACATGCAGTTCTATTATTATATCAAACAATTTCATCATGTCTAAAAAATCAAAAATATCATCAAATACCCAGTGTTACATATCCAGCTGTCTCACAACTCCCTTTTTTTCTTTAAGAAATTGTTTGTTTGAATAAGGATTAAAATAAGGTCCACATTATCAGAGTTGATTGATATGTCTCTATGTGTCTTAGGCTAAAGTTTTCCCTGCATCTCTCTCTTTTTATTTGTTAAAGAAACTGGGCTATTTGTCCTATAGATTTCTCCAGTCTGGATTCCATCCTCACGTGTTTGTTCATTTAACGTGTTCCTCTATCTGCCATATTTCCTATTAATTGGAAGTTGATTCCAGAAACCTGATCAGGTAGATTCAGGCTTTGGCAAAACCGCTTCATAGGTGATAGTATGTTCTCTCACAAGGTGTACACCATCGTGTTGCCTCTGTATGTGAAGTTCGCAGCTGTTAATGCTTAGAGCCAAGATTCATGCATCCATCCTCTCATCCCATCCCGCTGCAAGCCGATAGACTGGTAGTTAAGCTTCAGCCTGCCTCGCTTGGCCATCTGCAGCTTTTGGCACAGTTACTGCTTCTCTCCTGCCTGGAATGCTATGCGCTTGTCTTCTGGACATCCCCTGTCCACTCTCGTTGCACTGTCAGTTCCTTCCTGACCCCTTTAGCTGCTTTCTTGTCTCCTCAGCCCCTGCATGTTGGGCACCACAGGCCATACTCATGGACTGCTTCTGTTCTGCATCTTCCCTTACCCCTTAAGTCATCCAAACAGTCCCACAGCTTAATACCCATCCAGAAAGCTCCACATTTCTATCTCCTGCCAAAGTATCCATCCATAATCCAAATTCACCAACAACAGCCTATTTCATATTGCCACTTGATGCCTGTGGGAAAAATTCTCTAACCATTTTTTCTTTGCTCTCACATCACAGCAATCAACACAGAAGACGACTTCTGTGACAAACGTGAGGGGATTTTTCCCCACACACCAAGCAGCAGACACCAGCTGGATGTCTTCTCATTCAGTTCCGACACTGTCCACCTGGAGATAGTGGCGGTCCCGTTGGGTGAAAGCTCAGTCTCCAAAACTGCCCCCCACCACACACATATTCCAGTTGCCAGTCCAGGCCTTCAGAACTTCTGACTGACTGGCTTCAAATTGGGGTTCCTGTGACTCCCTCTTTGAGTTCATTTAATTTGCTGGAGCAGCTCACATAACTCAGGGAAACACATTTACCAGTTTATTATAAAGGATATTGCAAAGGATACAGATAAATATATAGGGCAAGGTATGGGGGAATGGGTGCTGTATTAGTCTGTTTTCACACTGCTGATAAAGACATACATGAGGCTGGGTAATTTATAAAGAAAAAGGTGTAATGGACTCACAGTTCCATGTGGCTGGGGAGGCCTCACAAACATGGCAGAAGGCAAAAGGCATGTCTTATATTGCAGCAGGCAAGAGAAAAATGAGAGCCAGGTGAAAGGGGAGACCTCTTATAAAACCATCTGATCTCATGAGGCTTATTCACTACCATGAGAACAGTATGGGGGAAACTGCCCCCATGATTCAATTATCTCCCATTGGTTCCCTCCCACAACATGTGGAAATTATGGGAGCTACAATTCAAGATGAAATTTGGGTGGGGACACAGCCAAGCCATATCAGGGGAAGGGCTTCCAAGCTCTCCCTGGAAACTCCAGGAGCCTCTACATGGTCAGCTCTCCAGAAGCTCACTGAACCCTGTCCTCTTGACTTTTTATGAAAGCTTCATGATGTTAGCATTCCTTCCCTCAGGGTATAGGGTAGGACCCTCTCATAGAAGGGGCGTAAGACCCACAATCGGATTAGAGTCCTGCCTTGGGATAGGTGATAAGAGGGCAAGAGAAGGTCAGAGGCCTGCCCATGAGGCCTGGCACACCCAACATTATAACAGAAGACTGTAACAAGGGCTATAAGCCAGGAACCATGGATGAAAACTAACACATAACACCACAGCCCCACTTGCTGGTTTTCTACTATGGATCCTTTATATCAAAAATATGTATACATATACACAATCACGAATAATTAGTCCAGTCCATCGTAGTGTATGAATGTCTCCCAGAATGATGAGGGCATTCTAGTTTGCAGGCTTTCTTTCAGTATTGCCCACAAGTAGGAGTGGCCTTGGTAAACACACAGCTTCATCCTCTCAAGCATCTGGAATCACTGAGCTAAGAGGCAGTGTTATCTGTTGCCCTGAGACTCTTTTGAGTTGTTAATGTAACATTGAATTTTCCTAAATTAATAACCCACTTATTTGTTTACTCTCAACTACTGTTTCTCCTTCTCTCCATTAATCTCCAAACTTTTTTGAAGGGACATTAGAATTGCCACTGTGCTGGTCTAGATTACAGGCAGCAATACAAGTCTAGCAAGTAGTTCCTTCTCCCATTCAGATAGGGTGAGTGAGGTTACATAGGTGCAGAACTGATGAGCAATTTTTGCCACCAACCATATTCACGGATAGCCCCATTTTTGCTAGAAGTGGTGAAGGCACATCTCACCCACATGCACTCAGGAATTTTGACATAAAGTTTAATAACATGGTTAGAGTTTTTTACTTAGAAAGCATTCCTGCTAAATATTTTTTAAGAGTTGGGCTCAGTGGCTCATATCAGTAATCCAAGCTCTGTGGGAGGGTGAGAGGATGGATTGAAGTCAGGAGTTAGAGACCAACCTGGGCAATACAGTGACATCCCATATCTAAAAAACAAAAATCATCTTTGCTGTCCCAACACTTGTAGTTGCAACTCTGGTCCTAGGATCACTGTATCAGGTAGGGGAGAAAAAGTAATTTTTTTTTTTTTTCTGAGATGATTTGGGGAAGAAAGAAACTCTGCTCAAGAGTGCCTCCTCCTTGCATTCCTCAGGTAGCATGATACTCTATAAACCATTTCCGTTTTATTGTGGAACTCTTATGGGTACCGCCATCCCCATTAGAATGTTCTTGGACATCGCCTGAGATAGCATGAGTATTTCAGGTGTCATAGGGGTAACTTCAATTAACATTTCATAGCAAGGTAGTAAATGCCCCTTAAGTGGAAATTCTCTATTCCAGAGTCCCAGTAGTTGTTGCTGGGAGGTGCTCAGATACTTTTGTCATCAGCCCCAGGAACTGCTCCACAGAGGGTTATCAAGTGGGGAGTCTGTCCCTGCCAGCACTCTAGCTTCTACTATGCACTATGTGGGCTTGGGCACAGCCGATTAATAGTGCTTGGAGAGCAGATTTATATGCCTTCTATTTTATAGTACCAGATAGGGGAAACATTCTCCAGTGTGCTACTGTGTTCATTACCATGATACAGTCAGATAAAAGAGATGCAGTCACTTCACATGAAGTGTGTTCAAATATACCAACTTTTGTCATCCTGTCAACCCTTTTTTTATATTCTAGTTTCAGGAACTTCTTCACCTCAGACCATTTTACTCTCTCTTGTGCAAAAAGCTTTGGATCTGCAGCCAAGGGTTGAGCCAAAGGACTCTGGACCTTTTGTTAATCTTTATTTTTATTAGTCTGCCCCACTTTTGCCCCAGACAATTTCAGATCATACAGTTCATTGTCATCTCTACCTTCCAACTTTTAAAATTTCTTCAAACTGGGAGAGAAATACAGTAAACTGGGTTAGGGCCCTTTGATGTTGGGAGAGCGGAGGGGCTCCCTTTGGTCCACCCAACTTTCAATCATGTTGTATTAAGACCTTTGTTGTGCTCGCTTCAGCAGCATATGTACTAAAATTTGAACCATACAGAGAGGATTAGCATGGCCCCTGCTCACGGATTACACGTGATTTTTTAACAACAGCAAAAAGACCTTTGTTTTGTGGCGGCTTACGCCTGTAATCACAGCACTTTGGAAGGCCACGGCGGGCGGATCGTTTGAGCTCAAGAGTTTGAGGCCAGCCTGGGCAGCGTGACAAAAACTTGTCTCTTCATAAAATACAAAAAATTAGCCAGGTGTGGTGGCTCATGCCTGTAGTCCAGCTGCTCAGGAGGCTGAAGTGGGAGGATTGCATGAACCTGAGAGGCGCAGGTTGCAGTGAGCCGAGATTACGCCACTACCCTCCAGCCTGGGTGACAGAGTGAGACCCTGCCTCAAAAAACAAAGACCTTTGTTTTAACTGTATCAATTTCCATTTTGTTCATTCCATTTCTTAATAACCATCTAAAGATTTCCACCCTGCTGGGATAAATCCCATGACTCTCCCCTTTCTTTTTCTTCTTAGTTTTATCCCATCAGTGTTTTCTTTCTTCACCTTATTTGTTAATAATCATCTAAAAATTTCCACCTTCTATCAACTGAAACAATTGTGAAAAAAAAAAAAAATTCCACCTTCTTGGGAGGAGTCCTTTAGCTCTCCTTTTTGCCTTTCCCTGTTCTCTTGTTAGTTAACCTAATATTTTTATTAGCATCTGTAAGACCCATGAAGGGAAGCTGAGACAGCAAATTTGATAAAGCTTCTCTAACTGAGCTCAAGTTCAGTTCTGTAGGAATAATATCACATGGGGTGCCCATGTAAAAGGGGCCCTCTGAACCACAGCATTTACCATGACGTGGGTAGCAGGCATATTCAGTGTATGGATAGCCCCGTCATCATAAAGCCAGTCCCATATGCATACAGAGCATATCAGGTGCTGCATCTGGGGTGTCCCACTTGGCATTTATAGGTGGAGTTGGACAGTGCCCTTTCTCAGGGTAAACAGACCTTACAGTGGCTTTATCTGTTCCACCAGGCTGGCAGTTACCTCAGGAATAGCCTCCTGTGTGTCTGGATCATACATACCCATCTGCAGTTGTTCAATAGTGAGCTGTGGTCCCATCAATCCAAACATGTACTTCCACTCTGTGGCATTTAAAACCAAAGATACTGCCCCTAAATTAGTCACTCTGATAATCCATTTTAGTAAAGATTCCTCAGGAAACTGATGATACTGATCTACAGAATGAAACAGTTCCTTCACACTGTACCCTCTAGTTTCCCTGGTTACTTGGTTTTGCCCCTCCTTCATACTGACTACCTTCTTGGTAACCACAAGTCTCAGAGGTACTTTATGTTGTCTCTGCATAATTTTCTCCTTTGTGGGTAACTTTAAGCCTAGTGGCTTGAGCTCAGGCAGGCCCACATCTGAGCTTAGTCCAGCCTCAAGTCCTGACCCAGCACCCTCTTTTATTTTAGCTATTATAGACAATGATAACCAAAGGATTAAATATTTTACTTTTTTCTTAGTTTGCATTTATTTATGCATCCAATGCACCAATTCCTGGGGAGTCGGAGTCATCTCTGAATTACACTGGTAACTTTTGCCTTTAGTAACTGATCTCAACACAGCTGTGGCTTCATACCCTGGGTGACCACATGGCCACATAGGAATCAAAGATTCCTGATCCTCCACCGTTTTATCCTTTCTCTTCTTAAACCACGTTTCTGTGAGTCAGAGCTGTTCCAACAAATCCTGCTTCACTGATATCAAATGTGTGGTAATACGGCTCCCAGCAGACTGATTTTTATGTAACTGTTAATATAAACCTTGATGATCACATGCTTGGAAAGATCTTTGGGCATAAAGGACAAAATGTAATGGCAGCATACCCAACATGCCACAGTGTGCTATGTACACTCTTACCACCCTTCCTTTTTTGGATAGAAAGCTAGTAAGCAGAATAGGGGGAAACAGTGGGTTCTTGATGGGATTAAAACTGTGGGGCTGGGCACGATGGCTCACACCTGTAATCCAGGCACTTTGGGAGGCCCAAGCTGGAGGATCACCTGAGTCCAGAAGTTCAAGACCAGCCTGGTCAACATGGTGAAACCTTGTCTCTACAGAAATTTGAAAAATTAGCAGAGTGTGGTGGTGTGTACTTGTGGTCCCAGCTACATGGGAAGCTGAGGCGGGAGGATCTTTTAAGTCCAAAAGGTCGAGGTAGTAGTGAGCCATGTTTGCATCACTGCACTCCAGCCTGGGTGACAAAGTGAGACCCTGTCTCTAAATAAATAAACAGTGGGCATCACATGGTAGATCTGAGTTCCTTTTAGGAATGGTTCCACCCTGAGACAAGGAACGCTGTGGGAGGCCTACTCTTCTAACTCTAGTATGGAGCACCCAGCATTTCTGGGTGCAAAACATGTATCCTAACTGTACTCAGGCCTTTCGTACACAGTGCAGCACCATGCATGTTAATTAAACAACACTGACCCACGAGACAGGAAAGGGCCTTACAGGAGATAGGTACAGGTCTGGGTATCCTGGGGTAAGCTGAGTTTGCTTTTAATAAGGAGCAGAATTCAAAGGAAAATGCAGATTAGAGGGAGTTCTCTTTCAGGAAGAAAGCAAAAGGATGGGAGTCAGCCTGAAAACATAAGGAGGCTTTGGCAGAGTGAGCCAGGCAAACTCAAGAAACAATGCTGAAGAATGCTAAGACACAGCTTTGAGAAAGGGCCTGTACCCAAATCCAAAAGGGCCTCTTCACAATTTTAATACAAATAGAGGCTGAAGTGGCCATGGGGCAGTGGCCCTCAATTTTGGCTGCTGAGGCTCAGGGACACATCTGTGGGACTCTTATAGCCCTCTGAACTTACAGAAGTTCTCTGAGGGCACTTGCAGTTTTCATCATTGTAAGGCATGAATTATGGGCAAGTATTTACTATGACTGCCCTTGCCTCTAGAATAGGGCAAAGTAAAATATATTCCGCAGTGCAGTTGGTAGGTATGGGAACTATTCTAAACACCTCTCAAATGATGAACGGATGGATGGATGGATAGGTGGGTGGATAAATGAACAAATGAATGAATGAATTAGTGAAATAGGTCAGGTATTATGGCTCAAGCCTATAATCCTAGGAGTTTGGGAGGCTGAAGCAGGAAGATCACTTGAGCCCGGGAGTTCAAGACTAGCCTGGGCAATGAAGTGAGACCCTGTCTCTATTAATTAGTGAAATAAACACCACCCATGTCCTGCCTGCAGGAGGCAGGTGGACTGTGCTATAACTAATAGCACCCAGTGGAAACCAGTCTCAGTACAAGCCTGTGAGATGAGACAGGGTGATTGGCTCTGCCCCTAATTAACTTCAGATCCAGAAATGACTGAGTCATGGCCATTGTAACACCTGTCCTTAATAACATTTGGTATATGGGCAAGGGGAAATTTTATTGGAAAGGCAGAGGAAATACCTCTGTCATTCTTAATAATCTGTTCTGTAATGAAGCTAAATTGTACCATGATTGTACCTCAGTGTAGTGTAATACTGGTGGTGTTGGTAAGGTTCAGCTTCCTCATGTAAATAAGCCTGTAATAATACTGATACTGATGATCAGATGTATTGGGAGGTTGAGTTGAAGCCCCCTCAAGATGTAAACCTGTGAAAAATGACTGGCCTAAGAAGGAACTATATCTCACTAACCATCAGCTGATCTCTGTGCTAAACAGCTCTTTACAAGTTTATCATAAGGTGCAATAGCAGCAGACCAAGGTGGGAAGGAACAGTGAGTCTAGTACATGATTATGAAAGTGTAGGACTTTGTGGAACAAATTAGTTATTTCTTTAAATATATCCCTACCCATACTTGCTTCTCCAGGTATTAGGTGGATCTGATTGGCGGTGTTGCTATATCTGTTTTATAAATGCTACAACAGATGTTCTGATAGATAAAATTGTTTTGGTATAAGGGATCTGTAAAACCAAGGAGTAGTGGCCTATGGTGTTATATACATATATATTTGGAGCTATCGATATAATATGTATTGGTGTCTATCCACAGTTCCTGGTTCATAATGTCCACATCCCTTGTTACAGTCTTTTGTTGTAATGCTGGATGTGTTAGGCCTCAGGAAACAATCTCTCCTGCCTCCTTTCATGTGCCCCAAGCTGGACTTTAATCTTTCCCATCTTTCAGATTGTGGGTTGGAGATCCTCCTCTAAGAGAGTCCTACCCTGTACCCTGGGGGAAGGAATGCTGACATCATGAAGCCTCCATAAAAACCCAAGAAACTGGGTTCAGGGAGCTTCTAGAAAGCTAAACCTGTGGAGGCCAAAAGAAAAGTGAAGAACTCGTCCACGTGCCGGGAGGCTGGCACACCCCCAACTCTACAGGTTCAAAAGCTCCTGCACTCAGGACCCTTCCAGACCTTGCCCTGTGTATCTGTTCATCTGGATATTTATCCTTTAAAATATCCTTCTTAGGGCAAGGAGCTGTGACCCTGAGAAGGCTCACACCTGTAATCCCAGCACTTAGGGAGGCCAAGGCGGGTAGATCACTTGAGCCCAGGAGTTGGAGACCCGCTAGGCAACATAATGAGACCTTTTATCTACACATAATAACAAAAAGCTGGACATGGTTGCACAGGCCTGTAGTCCCAGCTGCTTGGGAGGCTGAGATGGGAGGATCACTTGAGCCCGGGAGGTCGAGGCTGCAGTGAGCCATGATTGTCCCACTGCACTCAAGCCTGGACAGTATAGTAAGACCTCATCTCAAAATATATATATACACATATATGCACACATACACACACACTTCTTAGTAAACTGATAAACTTAGGTAAGTGTTTCTCTGAGTTCTGTGAGCCACTCTAGCAAATCATTTGAACCCAGAGGGAGTTGTTGGAACCCCAGTTGAAGCCAACTGGTGAGAAATTCCAGAGGCCTGGGCTTGCAACTGGGCAGGAAGGTGGGAGCAGTCTGGGGACTAAGCCTTAAGCTGTGGGGTCTAACACTGTCTCCAGGTAGACGGTGTCAGAATTGGACTGGAGGATACCTGGCTGGTATACACTGCTTAGTTGTAGGGTGAGACCCCCCACACATTTGGTCACAGTTTTCTTCTGTGCTGATGATCATTGTGATGTGAAAGTGGAGGAAAAAGCACAGTTAGAGGAGTAGGTTTTTCCCCACACAATGTCTCACAGGCTTCTCAACTTAAAACTGGAATACAGACTCCCGACTCCACTCCAGATTCTTCCTCCTTCAATCTCCCCATCTGATAATGCAGTGTCATTCTTCAGGTATTCAGGCCTTAAAGCCTAAGAGAGGTGCTTCACTATTCCGTTTCTCTCACACACTATATCCTGTGCTTGCACAAATACTGTTTCATCCCCCTTCCACATATATTTAAAACCCAGTCACTTATCATCTCCACCATTGTCACCCAGGATCAAGTGACCATTGTCTCTTGTCTGGACAGTTGGAGCCTCCTACACTGTCTGCCTGGAGCCTCCTAACCTGGCCCTGCAGTCTGTTCTCAGCAGAACAGCAGAGCCATCCACATTCAATCACATCACTCCTCTGCCCTGAGCCATCCAGTAGTTCTTCTCCCAACCCCCACCAAGTATCACAAGCCTCCTGCACATTTTTGACACACTCTTGTCATATCAGAGTGGCCTTCCCTGACCTCACCCTCTTTGGTGGTCACTCTCCTCCTCCCCACCCACCCAGCACTCTGTTCTCCCTTCCTCTGCTTACCTGCCGTCACCCTCTGGAAACTCCATGTTTACTTGTCTCCCTATTGCGGAATGTGAGCTCCCAGCAGGCAGGGGCCTAGTCGTTTCCATCTGCTGTGTCCCAAGTGCATGAAATGGTACTGGGCACACACAGCACATGCCCAGCAAGTAGGGATGGAATGGTAACCCTTTTCCTGCAAGTCTGAACTATCCTCAGGCTAGGAATCGACCATCCCTTACTCATTTTGTGACGTAGGAGGCTCCACAGCCTCCCTCAGTATCTTCACTTGGAAGATGAGGATGATGGTGATATCCACATCAGGGGGCTGTTAGGAAGATGAAGCTACATTATGCAGCAGGACTCAGGAAGGCCGACCTCCTCTCGTTCCTTCCCTGTGGTCCCATCTCTCTCCTGCCCAGAGTTAGGTTGCTTGGGCCACTGTGTACTAAGGCCCTGGCCAGCCTTGTGTCTTCCCCTCAAGGGTCTCAGGCTGGTGCCAACAGTCGCATTGTCACACCAAAGCCAAGAGTGCAGAGAGAGGATGTGGGACAGGGTCAAGATACCTGAAGCTGGGGACAGCATGGCCCTGCACATCTCTACTAAAAAATTAAAAATTAGCTGAGTGTGGTGGTGCATGCCTGTGGTCCTAGCTAATAAGGAGGCTGAGGCAGGAAGATCACCTGGAACCCTGATTGCACCACTGCACTCCAGCCTCAGTAACAAAGGGAGACCCTGTCCCAAAGAAAAAGAAAAGAAAAACTGCCTGAAGTGTTACCACCCAAGACAACTGATGATTTAGTGTGCATCTTTCATCTTTTTCTTCTCTACTCTTTTTTAAAGTTTCTGTTTAAGCTAATAATTTTTATTGGCTGCATTTTGTCGTCATTTGTTTGTTGTGAGACAGAGTCTTACTCTGTCACCCAGGCTAGAGTGCAGTGGCACCATCATAGTTCACTGCAGCCTCGGACTCCTGGGCTCAAGTGATCCTCCAGTCTCAGTCTCCCGAGTAGCTAGGACTACAGGTGTGTACCACCACACCCAGCTATTTTTTATTTATTGTCCATACAATCCCCTACATTCAGATGGGTGGTATTTTTTTCATTATAAACAGTAGTGTGCCAAACATTCTTAACACAGATGTCTTGGTGTATGACTTTGATCACTGTTTTAGAATCAATTCCTAGAATCGGAGCTGCAGGTGAAGGAGCTGGGGTATTTTGAGGATTTCTGATGCCTGGCACTTACAGTGTAACTCACAGCCAAGGCCTTTCCAGCCCCATCGTCTCAGGGATTCCCCCTCGCTTTTTCCCTCATGACTGCCTGGCTCAGATTGTTACTTAGCCAATTTCAGGCTTCCAAGAGAGGAACGAAATTGATGTAATTTAACTTTTAGAGCCAAGCCACCTCAACTGAAGCTTAGGGACCAGCCTGTGAGAACAGTGCCCCTTGATTTTGATTTTTTTAGAGATATGGCTAGACAGGTCATGTGCAGAAACAGCCCCAGTACAGCCTGTGACATTTACAAAATGAGGTTTATCTGTTTCTTCTACTTTAAGAATGTCTTTCTGAATACATTTTATTTTTAAGATCAAATTCCTAGTGTGAGTCACTCAGTGTGCCTTAGTCAGCTGTTGCCTCCCTGAGTGCATGCTATGTGCTTGGCCCCTGTGCCAGGAGCCACAGTTACAAAAATGAGTAGAATAGGAATGTGGGCCTCAAAAAACTGTAACAGTGATGGTAATCCTACTCCTACATAATGCTTACAGCCTGCCAGGGCCTGTCAGTAAATTCTTTGCATATATTAACCCATGTAATCTGCGTGCCAACCCTTTGAGGTATGGTTTTAAGAGATGAGTAAGTTGCAGCACAGAAAGGTTGTGTAATTTGCCCAAGGTCACTCAGCTATTAAGTGGTGGAGCTAGAATTGGAGACATGTCCATAGTTTTCTAAGTACCAAGAGCTGTACAAAGAGCTATGGGACCAGGTCAACAAATTGATGCATTTCCTAAGTTGTGCGTACTACGCAGCCATTAAACAGAAAAAAAAAAAACTGATTTGGAACTCTCCTAAACATATTAAATGGGAGAAAAATAAAGTTTCAGACAATTTATGTATCCGTTGTGTGGTTTTTAAGAGGCATAGCACATACATGTGTATCCAAAATGTAGCTGGTTAAGAGACAGGGGCACAGAGTGAGAGAAGCCTTTTGCTTCTTATCTTACGTACTGCATGAATCGTGTAAAATGGGGAGAAATAATCATAAATTGTGATATAGCTATAGAATGGAATAGAATGCACCATTCAGAATTACATACCACTGGTAAATAATTTTTAGTAACATGGCAAATACTGTTGCTAAAATGGTACTAGATAAAATCAGATAAAAGTTATATCTATAGAAAATTTTAAAGAAACTATAGAAACTAATTTCAAATGGCTACATTCAGGTGTTAGGCTTAAGAACTCTGTACTTTCTGATTCTCTGCAATCTGTTTCTATTATATTTATTTTTTTTAATTCTGGATGAATGTAGACATTCTTTTCTTATATAATGAAGCATGAAATCATGCATCGTAATGCATTCCAGGCTTTCAACCTTTGTCTCTGTAAAAACTGGCAGCCTGGGTGGGCCTGTCCCCTGAGTTCATCCATTTCAAGTGCTCACTGTAGGTCAGTTCCCTTCATGATGATTGTGCCTCTTTTAGGTGACTGACAGGAAAGCAGCCCTTCCCACCAATGACCTCCCTCTCTTTGATTGCTTCCACAGTGGCACTAAGGAAAACAGATCATCTCTCCCTAGACAAAGCCAACATCCCACCTGAAATCTTTCAGAAATCATCACAGTTGGCAGAGTTGCCACAAAAGCCACCACCTGGAGACCTGCCCCCGAAGCCCACAGAACTGGCCCCCAAGCCCCAAGTTGGAGACTTGCCACCTAAGCCAGGAGAACTGCCCCCGAAACCACACCTGGGGGACCTGCCACCCAAACCCCAGCTCTCAGACTTACCTCCCAAACCACAGATGAAGGACCTGCCCCCCAAACCACAGCTGGGAGACCTGCTAGCAAAATCCCAAACTGGAGATGTCTCACCCAAGGCTCAGCAACCCTCTGAGGTCACACTGAAGTCACACCCATTGGATCTGTCCCCAAATGTGCAGTCCAGAGATGCCATCCAAAAGCAAGCATCTGAAGATTCCAATGACCTCACACCTACTCTGCCAGAGACGCCCGTACCACTGCCCAGAAAAATCAATACGGTGGGTGGGACCAATGTCCAGGCCCTTAGGAACCCTATGCTGTGCTTTGCAAGCTGGTGGGAGGGCGAGTGCTCCAACTTACACAAGAAAAAGTGAGAGTTTGCTCACCCTACCCTTATGTGCTCTGGTTCAAGCATGATGGTAGATTAGAGCCTTTGGGTTACAGACTCAGGCTTTGGGCTCCAGCAGACAGGCTTCAAGACCTGGCTTCAGTGCCTAACATAACTGCACAACCTTAGCAAGTTACTTTCTCTGAGCCTTAGTTTCTTCACATACAAAAAGGAGCTAATATAATATCTGAGCTCACAGGTGATTAAATACAATGACAGATGAGCAGCACTTGGCTGGCACCTAGACAACCCAGCAAGTAGTCACTGTTACCTAGGAACATTGAGGGTGAAACTTTCCTTTCTTGAGGGTTACAAGAAAGCAATTTCCCTCTCAGGGGTCTGGGTATTGTATTTTTTTTTTTTTGAAATGGTCTCACTCTGTTGCCCAGTCTAGAGTGCAGTGGTGCAATCACAGCTCAGTGCAGCCTCAACCTCCTGGGCTCAGGTGATCCTCCTACCTCAGCCTCCTGAATAGCTGGGACCACAGATGGGCATCACACACCAGGCTTTTTTTTATATTTTTGGTAGAGACAGGGTTTCTCCATGTTGCCCAGGCTGGTCTTGAACTCCTGGGCTCAAGCAATCCTCCCACCTTGGCCTCTCAAAGTTCTGGGATTACAGGCGTGAGCCACTGCACCTGGCTCCCTGAGTATCTGCTAAGTCAGACCTTCTCACTGCATCTTCCTAAAGGAATTGGAGGTAAAGCTCTCGATAGAAGAGCATAGAATTTTGTAGAAATCCCATATGCTGTCATTTTCATGAAATGTTTCCTACTCTGTATTAATTTTATTTTAATATAAGTGATTTTATCCCTCACGTTCTTTGTGGAAATGTAGTGCTCTAGGAAGATGTCACATGCTTTTTATCCGGAACATAGCTGCCCTCCTACCAGCCCACCAGCTCCCCAGGAGGAGGAGCACAATCAACAGGGAAACCGAAAGTTCTCCCATTGCACGTGGCAGCTCTACCCCCCTCACATTCTGTTACAAAAATGTTACAGTACCCAACATTTTGGGAAGAGACCAGTAGATCACTTGAGGCCAGGTGTTCAAGGCTGCTGTGATCACACCACTACACTCCAGCCGGGGTGACAGAGCAAGACCTTGTCTCAAAAAAATTAAAATGGGGCTGGGTGCAGTGGCTCACATCTGTAATTTCAGCACTTTGGGAAGCCAAAGCAGGAGGATCCCTTGAGCCCAGGATGCCCAGCCAAGGCAACATACGGAGAACCCGTCTCTATAAAAGATAAAAATTAATTAGCCGGGCGTGGTGGCACGTGCCTGCAATCCCAGCTGCCTGGGAGGCTGAGGCAGGAAGATTGCTTGAGCCCTGGAAGTTGAGGCTGCAGTGAGCTGTGATCGCACCACTGCACTCCAGCCTGAGCAACAGAGTAAAACCCCATCTCAAAAAATAAATAAGTAAAATATTACAATAAAAGTGTATCTTACCAATACTTCAGAAAAATAAAACTCATCTTGTAGGTTGTAGGCTGCCGTGTCTGGCATGGTGGATACTTCCACTGTTCAAAAGGGAACTCTCCCATGACTCCCAGGCACCACTGATGCAAAATTTTCATTTCACGCTACATACTGTATAGTTTTATTATCTCATTTAATCTCTGTGTTATAAATTAACACGCTACAGGCCTTCTCACTTGCTCACGCAGTCACTGCCACAGTTCTCCCAGGCTTCTCTGACCCCACCCACACAGGCCCGGAAGGGAACTCAAAAAGCAGCTGGGACTATCAGGGTGATTAAAGGAGAAACCAGGGAACACAGGAAGAATCATTCCACCCAAAACATTTAAAGAGACAGCTTGCTGTTTTTTTAAATTGCTAATTAGCCAGGTGCAAAACAAACCAAAAAACCCATCATTTAGAAGGTGATACCTCTATTTTCACTTTTCTGTTTGCAAAGAACTGAAAGTCCAACAAATAAACACTGAAGTCAAAACTGATCCAAAATTAAAACTGTTTTAGGAACTGCATAGAATCCTCCTAGCCCCAGGCCGATACTGCTGTGTTTAACCAGCGTGTACTGACTTGCTGTTTTGCATGAGGGGACTGAGAAATTTGTTTATGCTGCACATTCAGTATGTAGAAACTACACATTTTGCTTTACGTCATGTTTCCTAAAAACATTTTTAGACTCTGCTATCATTCTGCAAGCTGATGTTGTTGGATGTTGGGGGTACAGAGTGCTTCATGGTTTTTGGTGAGGCTGAATTTTCATCGCTGGACCCATCTGGTGAAAATAACTTGATGATGCCCAATCACCATGCAGAGCCTATGCCTACCCTGATGCTGGGGGAAGAAGAAGGACCTGTGGTTCCTTAAGAGCACACAGCATGCTGGGTGCCAGGCAGACATTCTTCTTTCCACCCTTCAAGGGTGAGGAAGTCAAGGCTCAGTGAGGTTAAGTTACTTACCCAAGTCAACCATTTTACAAAGAACCACTACTATTTTTTTCCATTCAGTCCATTACTTCCATTAAAACCCAGTTTCTTTCTTTAAGGGGAAAAATAAAGTGAGGCGGGTGAAGACCATTTATGACTGCCAGGCAGACAACGACGATGAGCTCACATTCATCGAGGGAGAAGTGATTATCGTCACAGGGGAAGAGGACCAGGAGTGGTGGGTACGTATGAATATCTGTCCACTTCATCCGTGCATTCATACAGGTGCCTGGGCAAGCACCACATTGGAGCCTGCAGACAGTGCAGTAAAAGAGCGCCGTTTTGAGTTCTGTACCTAGCGTTAAAAAAAAAAAGCTCCCTCGAGCACAAGGACCCTGTCGGCTATATCACTCACCCAACAGCCCTTGCATTTGGTGTCTTTTCTGTGTTACACGCTATTACATGCTAGAAAAACAGCCTTGGAGTTTTGAAGACAGGTCAAGAGAATTAACATTTGTATGTACTTCACCTATGGTATCATGTAACCTTGTGAGTTTTAGGTGTTTTCTGATTTTTCAGATACAAAACTAAAGCTGAAGAAAGTTGGGCATGTTGCCTGTGTCCCTCAGCCAGTAAGGAGGCGAAGTCAAGATTCTGGATGGGCTCTGACCCCAGAGCCTGTATGCTTTGCTCACCATTCCACATTGTCCCCAGGCCGGGAATCAGAAGGCCTGAGTTCCTGCCCAGGCTCAGCAGTTGACAAGCCCTCAGGCTCAATTCTTAATCCAGTCTGCAGTTCTCTCTTTGTCAAGTGGGCCATGATACCTTCTTCACTTAATTTTAGGAAAAGATTAAATGAAAATATCTATGAAAACTCCTTTTACATGAAAAACCTATAGCCCAGGCATCAGGAGGGAAAGACATGAGCATCCTCAGAGGCCCTGCTGGGTACCCAAGCTATAAGTGACCTGCAAGGGCAATCCACACAGCTGTTGATTTTCCAGTTGCCAGGGAGTAAGTCTCCTGATGCGAACTGCCAGACCAAGATACAGTGAACCAGCCACCTGTTCTGCTTTCCATGTTGATCATTTCCTTTTTTTTTTTTTTTTTGAGACAGAGTCTTGCTCTGTTGCCAGGCACCAGGCTGGAGTGCAGTGGCGCGATCTGGGCTCACTACAGTCTCTGCCTCCCAGGTTCAAGCAATTCTGCCTCAGCCTCCCGAGTAGCTGGGACTCCAGGTGCGCGCCACCATGCCCAGCTAATTTTTATATTTTTTTAGTAGAGACAGGGCTTCACCATGTTGGCCAGGATGATCTCGCTCTCTTGACCTTGTGATCGCCCGCCTCGGCCTCCCAGAGTGCTGGGATTACAGGCGTGAGCCACCGCGCCTGGCCCCTTGTTGATCATTTTCTGACGTCAGTGTGAAAATTCCCCTTCCTTGGCAGCCTAAGCCCTCTCCTACCAAGAGGGACTCAGTTCTGTCTGCCAGAAAGGGACCTGAGGTTCACAGCTGAGCCAGCAGTACCTAAGAATGCCCAGATATACATGTGTATATACATGTGTGCGCACACACATGTGCACAGACACACATTCACCTTTGACTTTTCTTCCTTCAGGCCTAGACAGTGACCTCAAATTCTTAATCACAGCTGCAGGGATTTTGTTTGGACTCAACTGGAGCAATCTTGCCCTCCATAGACATTTATAATATCTGGAAACATTGATTGTCAGGACCTAGGAAAGAAGGGGGTTGCTACCAACACCTAGTGGGTAGAAGCCAGGGATGCCAGTAAACTTCCCGCAGTGCTCAGGGAGCCCCCACAAGCAAGGATGCCAGCAGTACCAAGTTGAGAAACCCTGGACTGAAGGGATCAATCTGGAGGCGGCCAAGGGGTATCTCCAGCCTCTGTCAGCAGAGTGGGGCCTGCCCCTGGCATAGAGCCTGTCAGGGAGCCCACTTGGTCTCATGACGAGGAGATGGGCTCTGAAGCCCTCCCACATGGATCAGTTACTCGCTCCGTGGCCCTTGGTTAAAGCATGTCCTTCTGTAAGCCTGTTTCCTCTGAAAAATGAGGCATGATTAATCCTTCCCCACAAGGATGTTGAGGAACTCACTTCGTAATCATGCAAGCAGTGATCATGTTCTTTGCGAAGAAACTGATGACTGCAGCAGAGACTGTTGAGAGTAGGAAGTTGTCATTGGTATCCCTAGCATCATTCCTAGGGGACCTGGTATGTGCCACCATTACGTGCCTAGCCAGGCAAAGGTAGTGCCACACACACATCCTGTGATGTGAAATTCACAAAGACCTCCCACATGCATGATGCCAATTAAGACCACATGCAGTAGGTGGGCAGGCCTTCAGGAGAGCTCAGCAGGCCTGGTTGATTCTGTTCCACTCTTAAAACCACCCTCCTCCCTATCAATTTGGTATTTGAAGCCAGTGTGCACCATTTTGTTTTTTCTGTTGAAGGCTCATTGCATGATTATCTTTAGTGCAATTAAACTGATCTAATTGAGGTAATTAAAAAACTTTCATGGGTAATAGTGGCTTACAAGCTAATGCAACAGACAGTAAAATTGCCATTGGCCACCATCAGTCTCAAACTTTCACAGTATTCTTCCTCCATGGTACCTGGAAAACAAGTGATAGTACATAGCAGCCTTTTCATGTGCTTTTTTTTCCTTCTTTAAATGTATCACACAAGCCTGGGAAGAGGGGTTTTTTTTAAGCCCCACTTTACAGAGAAGAGGCTTAGCAAGGTTTGTCTGAGGTCAACCAGCTGTAAAGGCAGCCAGGCCCCCTGGTTCAGAGCAAGGACTCTAGAGTCCCACGCCTGCGGGAGAGCATGCCACCTCTCTGGGCTACTGTCCCATCATCTGTAAATGAAGATTGTAAACTGTGTAAGAAATATCCACCTCGAGGTTGCAGTGTGCGTGCAGCAAGATCCATGTAGGATGCTGGGTATATTGGAAGTTTTGTCGTTTACTGTTTCCTTATGTCGTTTATGACCATTAAGCTCTCTGTAGTCCACTAAAGGGTGGGAATAAGAGTAAGCCTGGGATTCCACCCCACGTCTGTGGGCAGACTGGACTGGGCTTGCCATGGGGCCACCGCCTGCTACCTCCATCCTGACCACTCTCTTTTCTCTCTGCAGATTGGGCATATCGAAGGAGAGCCTGAAAGGAAGGGAGTCTTTCCAGTGTCCTTTGTTCATATCCTATCCGACTAGCAAAAAGCAGAGCCTTATGATTGTCCACATCCTTCATGCAAGACTGCTGCCTCCTTGTAACCCTGGGCACAGTGTGTATATAGCTGCTGTTACAGAGTAAGAAATTCATGGAAGGGCCACCTCAGGAGGGGGGATATAGTGTGTATTGTAAATATCCTGTGGTCTTCCGCCTTTGCCAGTATGAGGGTAGCCTCGGACCCGGTGCGCCTTACTGGTTTGCCAAAGCCATCCTTGGCATCTAGCACTTACATCTCTCTATGCTGTTTTACAAGCAAACAAACAAAAATAGGAGTATAGGAACTGCTGGCTTTGCAAATAGAAGTGGTCTCCAGCAACCGTTGAAAGGCATAGAATTGACTCTCTGTTCCTAACAATGCAGTATTCTCAATTGTGTTACTGAAAATGCAACATTATCAAAGAGGTGGGTTCTGTTTTCCAGGTGAAACTTTTAGCTCCATGACAGACCAGCCTGTAGTTATCTGTGTACACAGTTTACAGCTACAAAAACCTACTTTGGTATTTATTACAGAAAAGTGCTCAGTTAAATGTAAGTGTTATTCCTTCAGCAAAATATTCACTGACCCAAAACTCTTTGTGGCATTTTACAATGCTCACAGCCTCATGCAAGTTTAGACAAATGGATTTATACTGTCTTATGAGTGCCCGCCCCGATATATTACCTCATTATGCAAAAATAACATATCTTTCATGACTATTTTGACAAAAGTTTAGAATACATATGAAGTTCAACTTTCAGGAACCAAGGACTGCCAGAAAATATTAGCCTCTACATTATGCATGCCTTTAGAAGCTTACCTGAAATCTGCCTTTTATAAAGGAATAGTATGGATAAGTGGAACTGTACATTTTTTAAACTTGATTGCCATTAAAGCAGAAATTATAAGGTTGCAACAATATTTGTTTCTAATCATTGGCTTTCTCAAGAGTATGGATGGACATATTGTGTTATAAATGCACATCCCTCAGATATGTTGAAGCATCCATTTTTTATTATTTTCTTAGTTTTGTTCTTAGACAAATTTAAACCTTTAAGATTACTCAAGATGAAGAATTTAAAAATCAACCCTTCACACAGTTTCCCTGCTGTAGAATTCAGGTGCTGAAACCAAGCATTTCTTTTCCCATGCTCTTTGTTAAACCCCAATTATAGATAAGTTGTCCAGTCTTAAGCTCTGTCCACCTTCAAGTCAATTCATAACCAAGTTTCAAACGCTGCTATGAATTGCACTGTGAAAAGCACTCTCCCTCTCTCAGTTTTCTTTTCATCCCAGCCATGTTTATCAGATCCTTAAGAACATTGTATTTCAGTCTTTGATATCAGTCTGAATTTTGGAGAATACAATAGTTGTACTCCACAGTCAGTGGAACTGTTCCTTGAGTCCGAGGCTCATGTGTCATTCTGGCACTACATTTGCTTAAATTACTATTTTGGCAACAGCACAGAAAACTAATATTTTTAAGCAGAGAATCTTGGCAATGAGTGAGAGATGTTAATTTCACAGAAGCACAACTCCCAACCCAACCCTTAGGAAAGCCCTCTGATTGTTACAGTGCTCAGTGAATAGTAATTTAGTTCTGCTTAAGTGGTTGCTATACAGACTCTGAATAGCCACCTAATAAACCTTGCATGACAAACCTGCAAAATATCTTATCAGCTGTTACTGGAAAGTGATTTTTAAGCAATTGCTTCCTCAGAGTCAGGGCACATGGGAATTTCCATACCAAACTGAGAGTGTGAGGAACCAGTTGACATGCTGGGGTATGAGTGGCAGCTTTAGCGGCCTCAGTACTGAAGCCACACTGGTGTCAGGATGGAAGTCAGCATCTGAGGTTGCTCAGTGTCCCAGTCATTCATGTACACATTTTAACTTGCATTAAAGAGCTATTCATTTTTGTGGCCTAGACTCTTTTCACTAATCTCAAAATAAACTGGTTTAAAAAAAAAAAAAAAAAAGCAGCATGTCTAAAATTACATGGAGTTAGTGTCTATTTTTTTCCCCTTTTGCAGCAACTTACACAGCATTTTTAATATCTTTTTTTTCTGTTTTTTTTCTTCAGTTTTGTTTTCCATCAGGAATTTGAGTTCTCTCTAACCCAGCTTACTGTGGGACGTAGGAAAACTCAGTAGAGAAATACCTTTGATGACCTTGTTGAGTTTAAGTCTGATCTTGATCTTAAACTCAGCAAGCCACTATCTGCAATTTTGTACATTATATAGTATTTTGGAGATATGGAACCTTATGAAAAAAATAGCAATTTAGTTCTTTTCCCCCCAGAGGGGAAAGTTATGTTCTGCAAATAGTGTGTGTCTTATTTTACTGTTGAACAGCAATTGCTATTTATTTTTTTATTGCCTAGAACTTCAACATGTTGTATAGGAATCCTGTAGTGCCACTAGTTAAATGCCGAATTCTCATCTGGATGTTACCAACAAACATCAGTACACTTGTCGTTTCACATGTGTTTAATGTGACAGTTTTTCAGTACTGTATGTGTTAATTTCTACTTTTTTTAATATTTAAAATTGCTTTTAAATAAACATATTCTCAGTTGATCCCAAACATCTGAAATCAGGCCATTTTGTGAGTTGTTCACTACCCTGCTGACAGGAGAGAATCAAGGCTTCATCTGGCTGTGCTTTTGGGCATTTAGATAACACAGGTCACTCCAACCTGTATCAGAGCTCACTCTGAATACATACAAATACGAAGCACTTGCCCCAGCTTACAAACTGCAGGCCCTTGACCCCTTCCTGTCCTGCCTCCACCAGGTCCACTTCTGTACCTGTCAGTGTGCACAGGGCAGGAAGAAGGTGGAGGGGCACAAGACCTACATGTTGCCATGTGGACAGCACATAGACTGAGCGTCATGTGTTTGCTTCTGTCACAGCTAGTGCTGCCACATGGTGGAGCAGACCTGGCCCAGGCAGTCTGCCTGCATCACCCTCCCGGATCCTCCATAAGCCCAGGAGAGGTGTGAAGCCCTCAGCTTTACAGAGCTTACAAGTGAGGCTCGGAGACATTCATTCACACACAAGAGATGTGTAGCTTGTAAATCACTAAGGCAGGAGTGCACACAGGTGGTTCTGGCTCCAAGGCCATCCTTGGGATTCCCACCATGCAGAATACACTCCCTGTTATGCAGTTCTAGCCGCAGAGGACCGCAGCAGTGGAAAGCAGGCCAAAACTGCAACATGGAGGATCCTAAAGTGCTGGTCTCGGCATTTCCTTCTATTGTCTTTCATGAAAGTTGGTAAACAGCTAGGCGTGATGGCTCATGCCTGTGTTACCAACACTTTGGGAGGCCGAGGCAGGCGGATCCCCTGAGGTCAGAAGTTTGAGACCAGCCTGGCCAACATGGTGAAACCCCATCTCTACTACAAATACAAAAATTAGCTGGGTGTGGTGACTCACACCTGTAATCTCAGCTACTCGGGAGGCTGAGGTGGGAGAATCGCTTGAACCTGGGAGGCAGAGGCTGCAGCGAGCCACTATGATCACCACTGCACTCCAGCCTAGATGACAAAGCAAGACTCCATCTCAAAAAAAAAAAAAATGTTGGTAGACATAATGCCTGTTCACAGTCCAAGACAAACCCTTTTAAACACCGTGCTACCAGGGAAAATGGGCTTGGGCATGGAAGCCGGTGGCTTTCTATTGGGATATTTCTGGGAAAAGCTAACGTAGTGACCTGGATCATCCAGGGAGAGGTGAACCCAGCTTTCTGTCTGATGATAAAATGTTCTTTCATATCGGTTGTATGTGGTTTTAAGCCTGGAACGGTGTCTGTTTAGAACCAGTGACCCCCTCCATCACCCTCTGATGCTCTTGAAAGCAGCCCCTCCCTTATCCACCAGCCTCCCGACAGCCCAGACTCCCCGGTGAGGCCAGGAACTAGAGGCTTAACCCCTGTCTCTCCACCTCAGGTCCTTCGAGGGCTTCCTGTGCTTGGGCCCATGTTTCCTTTACATGCATTTAGTCTGGCAGGGCGCAGTGCATCGTTAGGCACATTCCCACAGTGAGTGATGGACAGCCCTGTGGACCCAGATCCTTGTGGCCTCAGCCGCAGCCCCCTACTCCCCACGCCCTCTTTTTTTTCTCCTCTCCCCTAACCCTGTACCCACTTCTCCCATTTGTTTTTTTATTTTTTGTAGACAGGGCCTCACTTGGTTGCCCAGTCTGGTCTCGAAGTCCTGGGCTCACATCTGCCCACCTGAACCTTCCAAAGTGCCTGGATCACAGGCATGAGCCACCATGCCCAGCCTAGCCCACCACTGGATACTGTTTCAGACTTAAGACCTAATCTTCCCTATTCTTAGAATGTGTGTGTGGCAGGGGTGCAGTGGTCGTGGTGGCAATGATCGTTACTGAGGTTATTCAACCTGTTCTACTTTGCCCCCTGATATGTTCTTCTCCAACCCCATGGACATCTTTGATTCTCCCCATTATGTGCCATGTGGGTAATTTGGAGTGAATGGGCTCACGTCTCTAGCAGGGATGCCTGAGAGTGTGTCCCCCCAGCAGAGGCCTGGCCTCTCCAGCCAGCTGCCTGGGATGGAAGTGAAGTCCACTAAATCAGGTCACCTTACTCCTACGCACCTGAGGCTCGCATAGTCCACAAGC
The DNA here is from genome assembly GCA_963574635.1 of Cheracebus regulus. Taxonomy (NCBI): domain Eukaryota; kingdom Metazoa; phylum Chordata; class Mammalia; order Primates; family Pitheciidae; genus Cheracebus; species Cheracebus regulus. The sequence goes on along the minus strand of CAUYQU010064560.1, from coordinate 29,018 downwards.
ATTCCCATTTGTGTCTAGACAGTGCCAGGCCTTTGCCTGGCAAAAGACAGCCCCATATTCTGTCCCTGAGAAGCGAGGAGAGATGGGTAAGTAACAATGACTGGCAGGGAGCTGCCTGGAGAAAGGGGCGGAGCTCATTCGGGGCCTGCACAGATTGAGTTCCTGCAAAGCTGCTTGGATGGTATGGCATCCCTGCAACAGCTGGAACAGACAAGAGAAGGAAACAGCAGGCTGAAGGCAGGCAGGACCAGTGCCAAAGTCACCTGCACTGTGCTAAGGAGCACAGTCCCCACACTCCATGGAGGCAGATCTGTGGACCACCGGCAACTCATCCTACTGAGGCCTCCACGGGTGCTGAGCACCAGCCAAGCACTTTAGCAGCATGATTGCAGTTCTCTCAGCAGCACTGTGAGGTAGGAATGATTACTTTCCCCATTTACAGATTAGGAGACTGATGCTTGAGCGGCTGAGCCGTGACTTGCCAAAAAGTCAACTCACTCATGAAGGGTGGAGGCCAGAATTCTGAGTCCAGACATCAGGATTCAGCCATGAGGCTCCTGGCCACAACCCTGAGCTGCGTCTTTGCTGCTGGTCAAAGCTGGCCTGTTCTGGCCCTCTACCATGAGGTCAGCACCAGGGAGGGGTGAACCATGAAGTGCAATGAAGTTCCAGATTCGGGAATTCGGGCGTTTGCCAGCAGGCCCACAGTGAGCATTTCTTGCAACATTTTATGGACAGCTGCCGTGCACTGGGAGCTAGAGGTCGAGGTAGCACACCGGGTGACCTGGTGCGGGTTGAATGTGATTGACTGAGAAGAAAGCAGTCTGTGTGTCTATGTGTGAGCATAGCAGCCCGTACACAAACACTTGAGCTCCTGAAAACAGGAATTAAAGCTCAGATAAACAGCTGTTTTGCAAAATCTTACCACACAGCAAACCCTAGTCTGAGGCTCAGGAAGCCGAAACTTTGACCTTCTGCAAAACTGCCAGGGGGAAAAGCCTTATTTGGCTTCACACTTCAACAGCATTTAAAATTTATAGCCTGAGAAAATTTGAGGGCACAAGATGGCAAATATGTCACATGTACACTGGCCTAAAATATATTAGGGCCATGTTTTCACATGTCAGCAGTATCACCAGAGGCCCCCAGTGCCTGCAGATTCCAACTCTCAGGAAGGGCTCGAGAATCTGCATTTAGCCAGCATCCCTGGCTGGCTTCCCTGCATCACCAGGGGACTCAGGTCGCTCCTGGGCCACCTTGAAGTCCCTGAGAATCTGGAACTGACACCACAAGGGAGGATTACCTGGATTCCATACAGGGTCCCCTTCTAATAGCGGAGAGAACCCTCATCCTGGGCTCAGTACTTACAGAACTACAGCTTTTTTTTTCCTGCTATGTGAAGATGCAGTGAAAAGAACACAGAAGCCCGGCATAGTGGCTCATACCTGTAATCCCACACTTTGGGAAGCTCAGGCAGGAGGACCACTTGGGCCCAGCATTTGAGACCAGCCTGGGCAACATGGTGAGACCCTGTCTCTGTGGAAAATGTTTTAAATTAGCTGATGTGGTGGCGCACACCTGTGATCCCAGCTACTCGGGAGGCTGAGGTGGGAGAATTGCTTGAGCCTAGGAAGGCAAGGCTGCAGTCGGCCGTGATCGCACCACTGCGCTCCAGCCTAGGCAACAGAGCAAGACACTGCCTCAAAAAAAGAAAAGGACGCAGAAGTTGGAGTCTGACAGACCTAGTTCACCTGCTTTGACCGCTTTCCAGCAAGTGTGCACAACAGACATTTACTGAGACACCTGCGTGTGAACAGTCATCTCTGTAACCTCAGGCACGTGGCTTAAGCTCTGAGCCTCAAGTTTCCTTAGATGTGACACTGAGCTTGGGAGTCTGGAAGGTGGAACTGCCCTGTGACTCACCCAATGCTATGTGACCATCTCTATAAAGCTAAATGCACATTGTCCCGTGCCCAGCCACGGGCTTCTCTGTGCAGTGTGAACCGGATGCAGGGCCTGGAACCTTCCATCACCTGCAGCACAGCTTTTGTTAATCCCTAAGGGTGGCAGCTTGGTAGCCTGGCGGGGCCAGCCACAGCCATTTGTTACCTAGGCCTAGAGGGTTAGGGTCAGGGGAGGGTCTGAGTTTGGACTTTGAAATCAGAAAACAATGCACTGAGCCTTCACCTCTTCAAGCCTCAGCTTTTTTCCTTTGTCCAAATGGGATAATAGTAGTCTTAGTATTTTAGAATTAGTGTGATAAATGAAATCATTAATGTGATGGTGGGTGTAACATGCTTGTCCTGGTGCCTGACATAAAGTAGCAGAGAAGAATCATTAGCACTCACCACTTCAAAAATGAGAACTTGCACACTGATGACCATGTGCAAAAAAAAAAAAAAAAAATTACTAGAACTTTGAAAACTCCTCACCTTCCCCAGTGACAAGTAAGAAATTAGAGACATAAACCTCCTCCGTTCTTGACCTGCGATTGGTGATCACAAAATATTTCTTGAACCAGTGAACACATGAAACCAGCCAAAAATAACGAGCAGAGCGTCCGCTGTTGAAAGGGGTGGAGTCCAGGGAGTCACATGAGCTGCTCTCCTTTCAAAAGCATAGGCAGCACCTGCCCCCAGCCGAGGGCCCAAGCCTGGGAGCCTCTGAGCCACCGGCTCTACCCACTTACGCTGCATATTGCTGACTCCCACCCAGGAAACAGGCTGCTTGACAATGGACCTCTTTTTATGGTGCATTAAGCCACCAAACAAAGATTCACAAGAATACATTGTCTGAATATGCAAGCCTGGTTCCTGCTCAGCTGGAAGCACTTAGAAACGTCAGACACCGAGGCTACCCTGGCTGGCTCCACCTCCGATTAGCAACAACTTCCCTATCTGAAGCTCCTTTTATGGCACTGCCGCCCTAAGTGAGCTTTGAAGATGAAGGAACAGCAGTGCCCCCAGGGTTGTCCATCGACTAGTTCCAGTGGCCTGGGGTTTACTTTTCCACCCAAAACCCAGGCCCAGTCTGGTCTGCACCAGAGTGGAAGATGCCAGGGTGGTGACCCTGCTTGCTTGCAAGGAAAGGGAAGTTGAGGGCATGGGGCAGGAGGCAGAGAACAGGAACAGAGTCAAAGTAAAGTCGACTGCATAGCTACTCAAGCTGAACACACTTGTGTTCTGTTACCCATAGATTCGCCAGTGGAAATGTGACATACATTGGCCAAAGACATGCATGAGAATGTCCGTAGCAGTCCTGTTTACAACAGTAAACCCTGCAAGTTACCTGAATATCCACCCACAGTGAAATATATATATAAACTGGGGACTATTCACACAATGTATTCAGTAATGAGAATGAGCACTCTATAACCACATGCAGCGACATGGATGAATTTCATAACATTGCTTGCAAGAAGCCAGACTCAAAAGCATTCACTCTGATTCCACTTAATGTGGGAAAATAAGCAATCTGTGCAATTACAAGTCCGAACAGACCAGGCGCAGTAGCTCATGCCTGTAATCCCAGCACTTTGGGAAGCCTAGTTGTGTGGAGTTCAATACCAGCCTGGCCAACATGGTGAAACCCCGTCTCTACCAGAAATAAAAAAATTAGCCGGGCAAGGTGGTGGGCACCTGTAATCCCAGCTGCTGGAGAGGCTGAGGCAGGAGAATCACTTGAACCCAAAAGGCAGGGGTTGCAGTGAGCCAAGATTGCACCACTGCACTCCAGCCTGGGCAACAAAAGTAAAACTCCATATCAAAAAAAAAAAAAGAACAATTGTTACCTTTGGGTAACCACTAGAAGACGACACTAGAGGAAGGGTTTTGGGGTGAAGACACTCTTTCTTTCTTTGGTTGCTGGTCACAAAGTTCAGTTCAGTTTGTGAAAATTCATCAAGCCATTCACTTCTGATACATGCACTTTTCTCTATGTGTGTTATCCCCAGGGATAAGCTGGTAAATGTTTAACTCTCAAAAAAAGATTAATTTTTTAAAAAGCCCTGAATTGTAGCATTTGCCAATTCCCGTGGTGTAAATATTTCTATCATGCTGATTACATGCTACTAATGTGGTGTCAATTCTGAGTTGGGCAAAGAGACATATGATTGGTTCTTGCACGTTGAATTGAGCCAGCTCCAGGAAACCCCTGGGTATACTTCAACGCAGAGTTCTTTTGAAAAATAAAGTCTTCTAAAATGAGAGGTGAAACAGTGCTAGACGGGATAAGTTTCCCTGCTTGGTACCCTGCTAGCACCACTCATCACCGACTTCTCTACCTCCCTTTACTCTTAAAAAAAAAAAATCTTTATTGAGATACAATTCATATACAGTTGACTCATTTAAAGTGTACCTTTTGTTTGTTTATTTTTGAGACGGGGTCTCTCTCTTGCCCAGGCTGAGAATACAGTGGCATGATCACTCCAGCCTCAACCTGCTAGACTCCAGCGATCCTCCCACCTCAGCCTCCCCCCATAGCTGGCATTATAGGCATGCACCACCACGCAAGGCTAATTTTTTAATTTTTTGTAGATACAGGGTCTCACCATGTTGCCCAGACTGGTCTCAAACTCCTGGGCTCAAGAGATCCTCCACCTCAGCCTCCAAAAGTGCTGGGATTACAGGCCTGAGTCACTCACTACACCAGGCCTAAAGTGTACATTTTAATGTTTTTTTTGTATATTTGCAGAATTGTGCAACCATCACTATAATTTTAGAACATTTTTATCACCCCAAAAATAAGACCCCTACCCATCAGCAGTCACTACCCATTTCCCCAAACCCTGACAACCACTGATCCACTTCCTGTGTCTGTAGATTGGCCTCTTCTGCATGTTTCATAGAAATGGAATCAAACGATAGGTGGGCCTCTGACCGGCCTCTTTCGTTTGCCGTAATATTTTCACTGTTTTTCCATGTCGTAGCGTATATCAGTATTTCATTTCTTTTTTTTTTTTTTCCCTCCCTCAAGTCATGGGACAGTATTTCGTTTCTTTTTAGTGCCAAATAGTATTTCATTGTATGGATAGACTACATTTTGTTTCTCCATTGATGGACATTTGGGTTGTTTCCACTCGTTTTGACTATTATGAATAATGCTGCTACGAAATTTGTGTACGTCTTTTTGGTGTGGATGTTGGTTTTCATTTTTTTTGTTTTGAAATGGAGTCTCGCTCTGTCACTCAGGCTGGAGTGCTGTGGCACAATCAGCTCACTGCAACCTCCGCTTCCCGGGTTCAAGTGATTCTCCTGCCCCAGCCTCCCGAGTAGCTGGGACTACAGGCATGCACCACCACACCCAGCTGATGTTTGTATTTTTAGTAGCGATGGGGTTTCACCATGTTTGCCAGGCTGGTCTTGAACTCCTGACCTAAGGCGACCTGCTAGCCTGGGCCTCCCCAGGTGTTGAGATTACAGGCATGAGCCACTGCGCCCTGCTGGTTTTCATTTCTTAGGGGTACATTTTGGGAGTGGAATTGCTGGGTTACAGATAAGTTTATGTGTAGCCTTCTGAGGAACTGCTAGACTATTTTCCAAAGTGGCTACATCATTTTTCCACAACTTTGGGAAGCTTCCCAAGAAGAAAAATCCCTCCCAAAGTGCTGGGATTACGAGCATGAGCCACTGCACTTGACCCAGAGCATTCTTAATGGCTTATAACTTTTTTTTTCACTTTTTTTTTTTTTTGATCATAACTGCTTTTAGTAGAGGAAGCCTGAAGTTGCTGTCTCAGGGCAGTGGAGAGGGAGAAAGGGCAAAATATCACTGCTTTTGCCTGTATTATTACTAAAGCAGAGACAAGCAGAAGTGTTTCTCAGACTGCTGGGCCAGTAAGAAGTTTGCAATCAACTGAAAGCAAGAGCAAGTGTCATTTATTTGCCTCTTCTCTCTGGGGAAACAGCCTTTTGGCCCCAGCAAGGGGTTTCAGTCTCTCCCATGGCATTGTATCTGCCACCGCCCAGCCCTCTGGGGAGCGCTGCCTGGACAGATGTGCCCAGAGCCTTTGGGCCTAGTCTGCTCCGGGTTCTGCAACCCCGATGACACCCACAGCCATGCTTTGCTTCCAAAGTCAGATCACACAGTGGCCTAGGGGAGAAGAGAGGGCCAAGCCGGTGTTAGGTTCTAGAACATTGGGTCTGGCACAAGGCCCACAGGTGAGCTGTGGGTTTAAAAATAAAATGAAGCCGTTCTAGAAGTTCCTTATTTCCCCTCAGGCCCTAACAGTAAAGTCACTCCCTTCCATGAGTCAGGCGGAGAAATGCTGATACCCTGGTAACACATCACCTCTACTCAGAGAATGCTCCCTTCAAGGCAGGATTCCTGGGGCTCAGACACACCCTGGCTGGCGAGGTGCCTGCTCCTCCTTGTTCTCATGATGCCCCAGAGGAGCCAAGCCCAGAGCAGGTACACCGATGCTACCCTTCCGCCTCTGCCAAGCAGACCCATTGGTCCCTGCCAAATTTCTGAGTCTTTGCTTTTCCCAGTACTTAACCTACGGGTCTCAAACTTGAGTGTTAACCATGCAAACCCTGCACCGCGCTCTCAGACTGAGTCAGCAGGTCACCTGGAGCCTGCAGATTCACAGGATTCTGTGCAGATTCGCCCAGGTGATTCTGACGTGGGTGGTCACAGACTGTCCTTTGAAAAATGACATTTGCACATTTTGCTTTTTTTCTTAAAGCAATATGTGAATATTAAAGCAAAAAAAAAAAAAAAAAAGGTTAGGGAGCTTAGATGGAAATGGGCTGGATCCTGGCCTGGCCTCTACCACTGAGTCCTGCTAGGCCATCAGGCCATGCCTTTCCCACTTGCCTTAGCCTCTCCTCATTCCTGGGGCACCGCCTTCACCAGCCACTCTCCCTGTTCCCTCCATACTCCATCCACACCTGGTGTCCCCTCCGGCCAGTTCTGGGGCTCAGGCCGTGACCGGAGGTTGAGCTTGCTAGGTATGGCCTGTGTCTGCCTGTCTTATGGTCTCTGCAGTGATATGCACAGTGGCTCCCCGAAGTCTTTAAAACCTGACCCCATGGCCAGGCATAGTGGCTCACACCCTAATCCCAGTGCTTTGGAGGCTGAGGTGGGCAGATCATTTGGTCAGGAGTTTGAGCCTGGCCAACACAGTGAAACCCCATTTCTACTAAAAATAAATTAGCCAGGCATGGTGGCACGTGCCTGTAGTCCCAGCTATTCGGGAGGCTGAGGTGGGAGGATCACTTGAGCCCAGGAGTTCTGGGCTGTCGTGCGCTATGCTGATCAGGTATGTGCACTAAGTTCGGCATCAATATGGTGACCTCCCCGGAGCGGGGGACCACCAGGTTGCCTAAGGAGGGGTGAACCGGCCCAGGTCAAAACTCCCGTGCTGATCAGTAGCGGGATCGTGTCTGTGAATAGCCACTGCCCCCCAGCCTGGGCAACATAGCGAGACCTCGTCTCTTTAAAAGAAATAATAATAATACACAAATTAGCTGGGTATGGTGGCGCACCCCTGTAATCCTAACTACCCCGGAGGCTAAGGCAGGAGGATCAAGAATTGCTTGAACCTAGGAGGCAGAGGTTGCTGTGAGTTGAGACTGCACCACTGCACTTTAGCCTGAGCTAGAGTGAGACTCATTCTCAAAAAAAAAAAAAGATTAAAAAACTGACCCCATTCTACCATGAGAATCACAGAAGCCATTCTCTTTCCTTCTGGCTGAAGAGAGGATGTTCAAAAACAACTGATATCTCATCCAATTGGTGTTGGTATAAATGTAATCCTGTTCGTGCCTGCAACCAATCAGCAGGGGAAGAAGGAGCGAGGAGGGCAGCCCTGCTGGGCAGCGGTGCAGGAGGCAGACTGGGCCCCGACTGCCGGGATCACACCCCCAGGACTGCGGAACCAAGATGCAGGGGAGGCGACCCGGGCCGTGGCCCTCGCTGGGTGCCTAGCCAACAGGATGGCCTTGAGCAAGCCTTTTCCCCTCTTTAAGTTTTAGGGGTTTTTTTTTTCTTTTTTTTTTTTAAGACTGAGTCTTACTCTGTCACCCAGGCTGGTGTGCAGTGTCACGATCTCAGCTCACTGCAACCTCTGCCTCCTGAGTACAAGCAATTCTCCTGTCACAGCCTCCCGAGTAGCTGGGACTACAGGCACCCATCACCACACCCAGCTAATTGCCTTTCACCATATTGGTCAGGCCGGTCTCAAACTCCTGACCTGAGGTGATCTGCCCACCTCAGCCTCCCAAAGTGCTGGGATTACAGGCATGAGCCACCACGCCTAGCCAATTTTAGTTTCTTCATCTGAAAAACAGAGATTACACAGTTATCTCTAGACCCTGGCACTGTTGGGAGCATGTGTGTGTGTGCATGTACATGCATATTCTTGCATGTGTGTGTGCATGTGTGCATATACCATATATATGTATGTAACTTTTTTTTTTGAGACAGAGTCTCTCTTGTCACTCAGGCTGGCGTGCAGTGGTGTGATCTCAGCTCACTGCGACATCTGCAGCCTGAGTTCAAGCAATTCTGCCTCAGCCTTCGGAGTAGCTGGGATTAGAGGCGCCCGCCACCACACCCAGCTAATTTTTGTACTCCTAGGAGAGACGGTTCCACCATCTTGACCAGGCTGGTCTCAAACTCCTGACCTCAGGTGATCCGCCTGCCTCAGCCTCCCAAAGTGCTGAGATTACAGACGTGAGTCACCACGCCAGGCCTGTGTGTAAGCTTTGTATATGGTAAATCTCTATTCTATTACAGAGCTGATTCATCTTCCCTGACCTTCCGGAGGATGGATGTCTCTCACTTTCCTGGCTGCTCTGCTGTAATGCACCACTGCAGGAAAGTCAGGAGCTAGAGGGCTTTCTTCTCCAATCCAACGAACCCATTAGCTTCCCCTCTGATGCCCTGGGAATACTGCGTCAGGGGTTCAGGACACAGTGCTCCCCCATGATGCAGAAAGATACCCATTCTGGCACCTTCCAGGCTTGTCTGACTGATGGCTTCAGGCACCTGCTAAAGAGGAGGGCAGCAGAAGGATCTGCTGGTCCAGGGAGACCAAAGGCAGCCGCAGCCCCTGAGAACACGCACTCAGGAGGAGCCTTTCCTGGGGGTCTCCGTCCAGAGAGCTCGAGCGGCCTGCCCAAGTGTTTGTTAAATGCTTGCTATTTTCCAGGCACCCTTCTAAACATTTCAAATACCTTAATGTGTGTAAATCACAAAGCAGTTATATGAAATAGGTTCTATTAGCATCTCCACTTTACAGAAGTCTCTGGGGCTTAGAGGATGTCATTTCCTATAACAAATCACTGCGAACTTAGTCATTTAGAATAACACAGATTTAAGCTGGACATGGTGGCTCAGCCTGTAATCCTAGCACTTTGAAATTAAAGGCACTTTGGGGGGCCAAGGCGGGTGGATCACGAGGTCGGGAGATTGAGACCATCCTGACCAACATGTTGAAACCCTGTCTCTACTAAAAATATAAAAATTAGCTGGGCATGGTGGCACATGACTGTAATCCCAGCTACTCAGGAGGCTGAGGCAGAAGAATCGCTTGAAGCCGGGAGTCGGAGGTTTTAGTGAGCCCAGATGGTGCCACTGCATGCCAGCTTGGCAACAGAGCGAGACTCCGTCTCAAAAAAAAAATAAATAACCCAGATTTATTTTCTTCCTCTTCTGGAGGTCAGAAGTCTACAACCAAGGTGTTGGCAGGACTGTGTTCCTTCTGGAGGCTCCAAGGGAGAACTTACTTACATTGACTTTTCCATTTTCTGGAGGCTTCCTGCATTCCTTGGCTTGTGGCCCCTTTCCTCTATCTTCAGGATATATCCCTCCAACCTCTGGCTGCCTGGTTTCCTCTCCTTTTTCTGACTTTGACCTTCTTGTTCCCCTTCATAAAAATCCCTGTGATTACATTGTCCCACGCAGGTGATTTACAATAATCTCCTCACCTGAAGATCCTTCAGTTTCCCAGAGTCACACGGCTAGAGCGCACATCTTGGGTAAGTGTCGCCCAGGTGGCTTGCTCCCTCAAACCCCCTGTGACTACAAGCTTGTGAGCTGTGAGCTCCACCCTGGCCTCACACCCAGCAGCTGTCAGGCCTGCAGCAAGCAGGTGAGGCTGGCTCCTGGCTCCTGGCTCTGCCCTTGGCCAGTTTCCCCGCCGCATACTCCCCAGCCAGGGGCACGGGCAGCAGCCCAGCCAGCTGACTGCCTGCAGCAGGAATGGACGAGCAGGCAGGCCCGGGCGGCCCCAGGTAGCCCGAGGAATCACAGCCTTGCCCTCACCACCAGCTCTGGGTCTCCAACTGACTTCGGCTTAAGGCGACCTGTCCTAATACCTGGAAGCCCATCTCTATAGTAGACTGATACCCGTTTCTCTTCTGAGAGCCATTTTTTCTTTCTTTTTCAGAGACAGGTTCTCATTCTGTTGCCCAGGCTGGAGTGCAGTGGCATGGTCATAGTCACGGGCAGCCTCGAACTCCGAGGCTCAAGTGAGCTCCTGCATCCGTTTCATGAATAGCTGGGTCTGTAGGTGTTCACCACCCACCCAGCTAATTTTTTTTTTGGAGACAGAGTCCTGCTCTGTATACAGGCTGGTGTGCAGTGACATGATCTCAGCTCACTGCAAACTCCGCCTCCCAGGTTCAAGCAATTCTTCTGCCTCAGCCTCTCAAGTAGCTGGGGCTACAGGCGCCCGCCACCACACCTGGCTAATTTTTGTATTTTTAGTAGAGAAAAGGTTTCACCGTGTTGGCCAGGCTAGTCTCAAACTCCTTACCTCAAGTGATCCACCCACCTCGACCTCCCAAATTGCTGGCATTATAGGCATGAGCCGCTGTGCCTGGCCTCCATTTTTTTCTTTTAATTGTGTACTTACTATGTGCCAGGTCCCAGGGTTACAGAAAATAATCCACACAGCATTGCCTATGTGGAGAGGCAGAGTCCAGTCAGCAAAATCAGTGCATAAAGGCTGCACACCGTGGCTCCCACCTAGAATCCCCGCACTTTGGGAGGCCGAGGAAAGAGGATTACTTGAGGCCAAGAAACGGAGACCAGCTTGGGCGACATAGTGGGACCTCGTCTCAAAAAAACAAAAACAGAAAAAAACAACAAAAATGCACATAATACTTAAGTGAAGCAGTTTTCCAGGCAAGAGGCAATCTAAATTATAATAATATTTTTGGCAATACATAAGAAGCACAAAACTTATGAATACACTGACCAAAATTTTAATTCTTGGGAAATTTCCTAAGAAAAATGAAACATTTATATTATGCAGGGTTTTTTGTTGTTGTTGCTGTTGTTGTTGTTGTTGTTGCTGTTTTTGAGACAATGTCTAGCTGTCGCCCAGGCTGGAGTGCAATGGCACGATCAACCTCCGCCTCCCAGGTTCAAGTGATTCTCCTGCCTCAGCCTCCCGAGTAGCTGGGATTACAGGTGCCCGCCGCCACACCCAGCTAATTTTTGTATTTTTAGTAGAGATGGGGTTTCACCATGTTGTCCAGGCTGGTCTCAAACTCCTGACCTCAGATGATCCACCCGCCTCAGCCTCCCAAAGTGCTGGGATGACAGGCGTGAGCCACCATGCCCAGCCATATTACGCAGTTATTTTAAAAATACATGTAGTCATTTTGATACATCCACCCAATAAAATAATATGTTCAGAACATGCAAACATGCTGAACACACGATATTTCAGAGCATAACCTAACATCTACCTACAGGAAACTGATTTGCAAAGGTAAGGTGACTTTTAACAATAGAACACCAACAGCCAGCAAAAAGAAAGAGGTGGAAATTCTCCATGTGTCAAAACAGAACATATCTGTTTTTTATATGGAAAAAAATTTTGAAAGGATTTGAGTGCCCTGGTTCTGAGGTCATAGTTTTTACTTACTCTCAGTATAACCAGTTTACAAAGCAGACAGTAATATTTCATAAATTTGTAGCTGTACATAGTGACCTATTACTCAGGTACTCCATCCTTGGGTACATAAAAATTCTGTCCTACATGTGCAACAGGAGACATGGGAAATATTCTTGCAAAAGTACTGATTAATTAGCAAAATGCCAGCCTGGCCAACATGGCAGAAACCCTGCCTGTATTAATAAAATATAAAAATTAGCCAGGCGTGACGGCACGTGCCTGTGACTCCAGCTACTTGGGTGGCTGACACACAAGAATCACTTGACCCCGGGAGGCGGAGGTTGCAGTGAATCAAGATCATACCACTGCACTCCAGCCTGGGCAACAGAGCAAGACTCTGTCTCTAAATAAATAAGCAAAACACTGAAGTAATGAAAGTGTCATCCATGGAAAAATGAGCAAAACAATTGTGTTACATTTGAATGTATACTATATAGCTTTGATTAATTCTTGGACCAAATTAACCCATTTTTCAGGTTACATTGCATGCTACATACTGCTCTAGTACCTACAAAGTCATCTTTGCTTTCACGGAGCTGGCCATCTTATGGAGGAAGGTTGGTAATAGAGTTGGATAGGTAGGAAGGCTCGGTGGCTCACGGTGTTCATGAGTGCCATGAATCGACCAGGACCACATGTAACGATGTGAGTGAATAGTGCTGAGTGAAAAAGAAAGTTACAGAAGGATTCATACGAAATGAAACAATTTCTCTGACTTTTTAAAGATCTGCGAATGTTTACATACTGTTTATGGAAATGTTGGGATGATTAACCCCAAACTCAGGAGACTGGTTATCTCAGAAGAGGGAGGGAGAGCTGTGGGTGCCAGGGGACACAGCGTTTCCCTTACCAAATAAAGGAAACAAAGAAAGAACAAGATCTGATGCAAGCATGACTAAATGATAAGATCGGAGAGAGTGTGTGGGGAAGGTAGACCCGCGTTGGCCCTAGATGGACAGGAAGTGCCCAGGAGGAGAGAGCCTTCCAGGAGGAAGGGGCTCTCTGAACTGACTGTGTTCTCTGAGTCATTGTGCCGAAAGTTTCAACCCTTTAAGAAAAACCAGGTGGGGCGCAGTGGCTCACATCTGTAATCACAGCACTTTGGGAAGGCAAGGTGGGCGGATCACCTGAAGCCAGGAGTTCGAGACCAGCCTGGCCAACATGGCAAAACCTCATCTCTACTAAAAATACAGAAATTAGCTGGGCGTGGTGGTGGGCACCTGTAATCCCAGCTGCTTGGGAGGCTGAGGCAGGAGAATTGCTTGAACCCAGAAGGTGGAGGTTGCAGTGAGCCGAGATCATGCCAGAGCACTCCAGCCTGGAGACAGAGCAGGACTCTGTCTCAAAATATAATAATAAAGCAATGAAAATCCAAAACGGTTTTGTTTCCCCGGACATCAGCTATCGGGCAGATGGCCTCCTTTCTGTCTTCCGGACAGGCCCAACCCCACCTCGGTTCATTTGTTAATTTTTGTCTTTGATTTCCTCTTCCTCTTTGTGAAATTTCAGCCAGATGCTGGTAAGAAAGTATCTGAGCCAGGTTCATTGGTTCACACCTGTAATCCCAGCATTTGGGGAAGCCAAGGTGGGAGGATCGCTTGAGCCCAGGAGTTGGAGACCAGCCTAGGCAACATGGCGAGACCCCTGTCTCTACAGGTGTGCTCTGTGGCCCAGGCTGGAGTGCAGTGGTGCAATCTCAGCTCACTGCAACCTCCGCCCCCTGAGTTCAAGCAATTCTCTGCCTCAGCCTCCCAAGTAGCTGAGATTACAGGCATCTGCCACCAGGCCTGGCTAATTTTTGTATTTTTAGTAGAGACAGGGTTTCACCATGTTGGCCAGGCTGGTTTCGAACTCCTGACCTCATGATCTGCCCACCTCAGCCTCCCAAAGTGCTAGGATTACAGGTGTGAGCCACTGCGCCTGGCCCCAGAAATTTTTTTAAAGAAAAATAATAATGATTTTTTAAAGGGTCTAGATCTCTCCTTTAAAACACAGGCTGCTCCACTCTGTGTGCAGATAGCAGCCCTGGGGCTGAGGAGGGTCTCCTGTTGTCTGAGTTCTTTCAGGGCGCATTTCCAGAGCCCCTGCTGGGTGGCTGTTCTTGGAATCCCACAGGGAATCCGAAGTCCAGGTTTTCCTGGTGCTCACTTTCAAAGGGGCAGGTAAAACAGAGAACAGCCGATAGTAAGCGTCATGGAGAGTCAAACGAGAAGACTCGACGGTGACAGTGACACTCGGTAATGCCAAAGTCATTTAGAGGCTTCTTTTTTTTTCCCTCAAAAATGTTTAAAATGAACTTTCTCAATTAAAAAAAAACTGTTTTAGCCTTATGATTCTCCTTTTCTTAAAAAAGAGGGGTATTCAAGTTTAAACAGTGCCATTTTCCCCAACTGTTAGTTGTTGGAAAGAATCGCTTTACTCTTTCTGTCTCTCTCAAATACCTTTGATGTGCCAAGAGTGTGGCTTTTACGACCTATATTCCCCTGATGATATGTCTGTTCTGTCACTGTTCTTACCACGAAGAGTTCACAACAACTATTGTCAGAAGAAAGCCAGCTCTTCCTCTCATCAGTCAGATGGCTTATCCAAAGATCCACCTATTTAAGCCGCAAAACAAAAATAGTACGGGGACTGTGACGACTGTAAGATTTATTTCTCTCTTTCTTTTTTTTTTTTATAGTAATTGCTTTTCCTTTTTTTTTCGAGATGGAGTCTTACTCTGTTGCCCAGGCTAGAATACAGTGGTACAATCTTGGCTCACTGCAGCCGCCGCCTCCCAGGTTGAAGTGATTCTTGTGCCTCAGCCTCCCAAGTCGCTGGGATTACAAGTGTGCACCACCACGCCCCACTAATTTTTGTATTTTTAGTGGAGATGGGGTTTCATCGTGTTGGCTAGGCTGGTCTCAAACTCCTGACCTCAGGTGATCCACCCACCTCGGCCTCCCAAAGTGCCGGGATTACAGGCGTGAGCCACCACGCCCAGCCTTTCCAGAAACATTTTATGAGCACCGCTCTGTGAAGTGTTGGTTCTCTGATGTACAGTGATGGGAGACGCCCTCCTGTGCTCTAGAGACCTGGCCATCAGGCACCAACAGCCATGCTGGGTGACAGAGAATGGGACAAATCAGAGAGGCTTCGCCGGAGATATTCAGGGTGGAACAGAGACTCCTTCCAGCAGGGAAGTGGGGGCCATTCATGGTGCTGGTGGCGTGAAGGTGGCTCTGAAGGAAGGGATTTCCAGATGAGGAGCAGAGCCTGGAGTGACTTTGTTTATCCTCTCTCAGGAATCATCACCCTTGCTGTCTGCTGTCCCGTTTGAAAACGTTGTTTCTTTTTTTTTTTTTTTCCAGTTATTTAAAGCTGGAGGATAAATCCAGTCCTTGTTACATCTTGAATTAAAGTCTCCCCAAATCTGTTTTTACTGGGGAGACAGTCTCTTCTGTCTCTTCTTCCTGGTAATCCCCACTATGTGGTTACCCAGCGTCAACCTAAATAGCAAGAAAGGCTGTCCAAAAGAGATGTTTATTTGGAACTAGACCATCAGAATGGGAATACGTGTGTCATAGTAAACTATGTGCACGTTCATGGAAGTAAAGGATGACAAAGGTTTTTAAATGAAAAATGAAGAGGTTTATATAATTGTTTTAAGATGGTTATCTTTGGCTGCAAAGATCAATCACAAGGGTGACACCAGTCTGAGGTTGGACAGTCAGTTGCTGGGCAGATGTCCTTGCAGAAATATTGTTTGTGTAAGGTTGATAGCCTTCGTGCAAGGCTGTTTTCGTAGTCTTTTTCATTATCTGACCTACAAGCCTGAGAACCTGCTCTTCATGGCCTTCTCCTGCGCTATCAGAGTTTTCTTAACTTTTTTTTCTTTTTGAGACAAGGTCTCGCTCTGTGACCCAGGCTGGAGTGCAGTGATGCAATCATAGCTCTCTGCCGCCTCAACATCCCAGGCTCAGAGGATCCTCCCACCTCAGCCTTCCAAGCAGCTGGGAGTACAGGTGCGTACCCCTCCCCC
Source organism: Cheracebus regulus (assembly GCA_963574635.1). Classification (NCBI taxonomy): domain Eukaryota; kingdom Metazoa; phylum Chordata; class Mammalia; order Primates; family Pitheciidae; genus Cheracebus; species Cheracebus regulus. The sequence continues at coordinate 13,087 of CAUYQU010064560.1, read as the reverse complement.
TGCCCAGGTCATTTTTTGTATTTTTTGTAGAGACCACGTTAGGCTGTGTTGCCCAGGCTGGTCTCAAACTCCTGGGCTCAAGCAGTCTTCCCACCTGGCTTCCCCAAGTGTTGGATTGCAGGCATGAGCCACCGCATCTGGCCAGAGTTTTCTTAACCTTAGTGACTCCATTTTGATTCTGACAACTTTCACACCAGCGACTTGGCTACTAAGTATCTGAGGATGAATTGGAATCCTAGTGTCAGTTCTTGCCGTGGGGCTTAGTCTGGAAACAGGGCCAAGCCCAGCTTCTGCTACTAAACAGATGATGGACCGGGCGCCGTGGGCTCACGCCTGTCATCCCAGCACTTTGGGAGGCTGAGGCGGGCAGATCACTTGAGGAGAGGAGTTCAAGACCGGCCTGACCAACATGGCGAAACCCCTTATCTACTAGAAATACAAAAATTAGCCGGGTGTGGTGGTGCGCACCTGTAATCCCAGCTACTCGGGAGGCTGAGGTGGGAGAATCACTTGAGCCCGGGAGGCGGAGGTTGCAGTGAGCTGAGATCATGCCACTGCACTCCAGCCTGGGGAATAGAGCCAGACTCTGTCTCAAAAAAAAAAGCAAAAACAAAAATAAATAAATAAATAAATAAATGACTAGATGACTTTGGGCACATCACCTCAACTTTGTCAGGTGGCAGTGATAGTACCGGCCTCACCACAGGGGACATGAGGTGGCCGAGGGGTAAAGGGAATGTGTGTAAAATCCCGTGTAAACTCTAGAGCCCTGTATCATTGTAAGGTCTTTTCATTAACCGTTTTTACAGGCCCCCCGCTTCTAATCAACCAGACAAAGCTGGTGCTCAAGGAATACTTTGATAGTAGCTTAAGCAACCTATAATTATAAAAGGAAATGAAATATAATTACAATATTTTGGAAAAATCATAATGTCTTTCAAAGACAAATGCAAATTGTACAAATATATGTGGAATTAACCTTTTAGGGATTATATGCAGGTGCTGTTGTTACCTCTCAGTCTTTATTTGTATTTACAACCTAAACTACAGAGGCTTTTCCTTGCATAGGTATGACATAAGAATAATTCTCTTTTTTTTTTTTAAGAGAGTTTTGCTCTGTCCCAGGCTAGAATGCACTGGCGCGATCTCGGCTCACTGCAATCTCCGCCTCCCAGGTTCAAGCGATTCTCCTGCCTCGGCCTCCCGAGTAGCTGGGACTACAGGCGTGCACCACCATGCCTGGCTGATTTGTATATTTTTAGTAGAGATGAGGCTTCTCCATGTTGAGAAATCCCAATTAGGCACCCGCCACCAAGCCTGGCTAATTTCTGTATTTTTAGTGGATGGGGATTCATGATGTTGGCCAGGCTGGTCTCGAACTTCTGACCTCAAGTGATCTGCCCACCTCAGCCTCCCAAAGTGCTGGGATTATGGGTGTGAGCCACTGCGCCCGACAAGAATAATTCTTATATCTGTGCCTTTCCCTACAAATAGTGACAAAAAAAGAATAATAACAATCACGAACGTAATTGGCAACTTCTCGTGTGCCATGTGCTGCATGAAGCACTTGGGCTGTGTTACCTTATTCAATCTGCACTGCAACCCTGTGACGTGGGATGATGATCATCCTCATTTTATTGATGAGTCAGCTGAGATGTGGAGAATTCAGAGAGTGAAGTGGCAGTTCCTGTCTCCAAAACCTTTAACAATGAAAGCAAATCAAGTCAGATTCTAAATAGCCACGATATTTCCAACTAGAGCCTTCAACTAACATGTGTGTGTATGTATTTTCAGGCTCAACAGACTTCAAGAGAAAAAAACCAAGTGCCCGTAAAAACTTATTTTAAGAATTCTTCCCCCACCTGCCTTTTCAAATTTAGAGACAAAGTCTTGCTATGTTGGCCAGGCTGTTCTTGAACTCCTGGCTCAACCAATCCTCCCGCCTCAGTCTCCCGAGTAATGGGACTACAGGTGTGAACCACTATGCCCAACTCCCCCATTTTAAAAATACAGCTTGAGGGATTATGCTAGAGCCATTTTACATCAGTGGTCCTACAAAATTCATTTCTATTCATTCATTCATTCATTCATTTGGCTCGTTTATTTAGTACCCACTGAGTCTAGGCACTATGCCAAATTTACAAAAACAACATTTTAAAAAATGACTTTTAGAAAAAAAATATGTTAAAGTGGCCTATAAAAGTGACTTTTATGACTGTGCATGGTAGGTCACACCTATAATCCCAGCATTTTGGGAGACTAAGGCGATCACTTGAGCTCAGGAGTTCAAGACCAGTCTGGGCAATGTACCAACACCCATCTCAATTTTTAAAATATAAAAATAACTAAAGAAAAAGAAAAGACTTTTAGGGAAAGGCAGCATTAAATTGTGGTGAAGAGCACACGTTCAGGCATCTGTTTGCCTGCTGTTATCCTTGGAAAAATCATTAGGCTCTCTGGGTTTCAGAGGCTTAATTTGTAAGTTGGGGATAATAGCAGTGCCTACTGTTAAATGAGCTCATGTATGTGAAGCGCTCGGGCAGGTGCTAGGCACTTAGTAAATCTTGCTTAAATGTGCCTTTTTTTTTTTTTCAGAGTCTTGCTCTGTCACCCAGGCTGGAATGCAGTGGCTCAATCTCAGCTCAATCTGAGCTCGCTACAACCTCCTCCCAGGTTCAAGCAATTATTGTGCATCAGCCACCCAAGTAGCTGGGATTATAGGTGTGTGCCAGCACACCTGGCTAAGTTTTGTATTTTTAGTAGAGACAGGGTTTCACCATGTTATCCAGTCTAGTCTCGAAGTCCCTGACCTCAAGTGATCTGCTCACGTAGACCTTCCGAAGTGCTGCAATTTCAGGCAGGAGCCACCTCGCCTGCCTGGGATTCTGTATTTTAAACAGGCATGCCAGGGGGCTCTCATGCAAGCGGCTCTGGGATCATGTTCTAGGAAAACTTAGTTTTCTCATCTGTAAAGTGGGGATAACAAGAAAACTCCAAAGTTCAAATGTAAATTAGTTACATTTAAATTAACAAATGTAACTAATTAAATGTAACTAATCTAAATTAGTTACCATTAAATGTAAGTAATTTCATAATAAACATGTTTGAGTCGGATTGAGGGTCTGGATGGGAGGGCTTTAGTCCTAAATTTGTCTCTAACTTGCTCTGTGACCTTAGGCACTCCACCTTTCTGTGATTCAATTTCCTTATGTGCAAATAGAAGGGAATAGCGCTGCTTTATCTATCTCACGGAGTGTTAGGCAAAGGCGCTGGAGACAATGGCTGTGGAAATCCTTTGAAGAGTAGGAAGCGTTAAGCTTATAAAACACAATCCCATGGAAAACAAAGCAGGCAAGAAAGGAGGAACACATGAAATAAATCCACTCAACAGGTATTTAGGATTTTAGGGTGAACTGGAGACCAGGAGGTCTTGACGTAGCGTGGCCAGGGAGCATCCTTGGGGAGCTGGGGAACCTCTTTCCACATGGAAGAAAAGAGCAAATGGGTCGGACGCTGTGGCTCACGCCTGTAATCCCAGCACTTAGGGAGGCTTAGGTGGGCAGATCACTTGAGATCAGGTGTTCGAGACCAGCCTGGCCAACATGGTGAAACCCCGTTTCTACTAAAAATATAAAAATTAGCCAGGTGTGGTGGCAGGCACCTGTAATCCCAGCTACTTGGGAGGCTGAGGCAGAAGAGTTTCTTGAACCCAGGAGGCGGAGGTTGCTTGAACCCAGGAGGCAGAGCTGAGATCACACCAATGCATTCCAGACAGAGCGATAATCCATCCCTAAAAAAAAAAGGCACTTGAAGAACTTCAAGACTTTCGGAAGCCTGAGCCCATATTGGAGGTGGAAGAAGTTCCCCAGGTGTTGCTGGAACTTCAGCTGCATTACAACCACCTGGTAGGCTTGTGAAAACCCAGATTGCTGGGTCCCAGCCCCAGAGCTGCAAGTCCATAGGTTTTGCTTTTCTAAGCAGTTCCCAGGTGCTGTTGGTACTGCTGATTTAAGGACTGTGCTTTGAGGACACTGAGTGTTGCAGGCTTGCAGCCTGCAGACAGGAACCTGCTGGGATGAGCACAGGGTTTTGTAAAGGTTTGAATGTGAGTATGCCTAAAGACAGGTCACATCTCCTCTTTGCCCCAGTCCCCACTGCTCCCTATTGCACAGTTAGGGGCACCTCACTCATTTATGGTTCTTACCTGGCCTTGATGGTGTTTGAGTTTGCTGCTCTGGGAAACTCACAGAATGCTGGAGCTGAAGCTGGAATAAAACCTTTTTTTTTTTTTTTTTTTTGAGACAGAGTCTTACTCTGTCACCCAGGCTGGAGTGCAGTTGTACAATCAGCGCTCACTGCAGCCTCGACCCATGGGGCTCAAGCAATCCTCCAACCTCAGCCTCCTGAGTAGCTGGGACCACAGGCATGAGCCACTACACCTGGCTAATTTTTTATTTTTGCAGAAATGGGGGTTTTGTAGATGTTGTCCGGGCTGCTCTTGAACTGCTGGACTCAAGCAATCCTCTGCCTTGGCCTCCCAAAATGTTGGGATTATAGGTGTGAGCCACCACGACCAGGCTGGAATGAACCTTTGAAACCTTTCCAGCAAACCTCTTTGTTGCATGTGGGGAAATTGCAAAATGTGATTAATTGTCCAAAGACAAAAATGTGATTAATTGTCCAAAGACATTAACAACAATATGGATAGAAAAAGCTGTATCAATGGAACCAGTCTCTCTAACTGTGAGAATAGGACTGAATGTGTTTGCTAGCCAGTGCATATGTTTTGTTGTTGTTATTGTTGTATGAGATGGAGCCTTGCTCTGTCGCCCAGGTTGGAATGCAGTGGTGTAATCTTGGCTCACGGCAATCTCTGCCTCCCAGGTTCAATCTATTTTCCCACCTCAGCCTCCCAAGTAGCTGAAACTACAGGCACGCACCAGTCCGGGCTATTTTTGTATTTTTAGGAGAGACAGAGTTTCGCCATGTTGGCCAAGCTGGTCTCAAACTCCCGACCCCAAGTGATCTACTGGCCCCAGCCTTCCAAAGTGCTGGGACTATAGGCATGAGCCCCCAAGCCTGAGCCGATGCATATGATTTTAATTCTCTTGAATCAGGTGTACGGGAGGGGAAAATGGCTTCCTTCCACCCTCCTGGGTTCTTTGGCTTGGCTGGGCTACAAACTAAATTGACATGAGATGAACTAACAGGAGAAGAATCATTTGAATGAACATGCATACACATAGGAGTCCCATAAAACACGAGTCTCGAAGAAAGGTCAGATGACTGAAGCTTCTATATCACCCTGAGCTGCAGAAAGGCATAGAGGGCTTGGGGATTCTCAGGGGGCTTTGACACAAGTTATGGGAGTGTGATGGGGTGAAATGTCTGGTGAATAAAGGTTGTCTTCTTACACAGATCAACAGCCTCTGTAGCCAGGCTCAGTGGCATGTGCCCGTAGTCCCAGCTCCTAGGGCGGCTGAAGCGGAAGGACTGCTTGAGGCCACAAGTTCGAGACTGTGGTGCATGATGATCATGCCTGTGAGTAGCCGCTGCACTCCAGCCTGGGTGAGAGAGCGCAACTTCAGCTCTAAAAAAATTCTCTCAGGTAATAGAAGCCGTCTGGAGGAGCCCGCTTCCTGTTACAGATAGTTTGACTAATGTAGATTTCCTTCATAGATGTAAATTTATTTCACAAAAGGACAGCTTTTCAGAGCTACTCCTGTGTCTGCAGTTTCTCAGAATAACCAGCTCAAAATACGCCTAAGAAGTATATTTCGGGTTGGCATATTCTGGTCTCCCACAGTCATATTTTGGGGTGGTGTGTCCTGAGCCCCACCACAGGATTAAATTCAATAATCAAAGAAATTAGGACAGTTAACATTTTGGGGGGCCCGTTTCTGCCCCTTACTAGCTGTGTGACCTTGAGCAAAGGACTTAACCTTCCTGATTTGTTGTTTCACTTGTGAAACCTCCTTGCCTGAATTACAAATGATCCCTGGTTGCCAGGCGTGGTGGTTCATGCCTGTAATCTCAGCACTTTGAGAGGCCAAGGCGGGCAGATCACCTGAGGTCAGGTGTTCGAGACCAACCTGGCGAACATGGTGAAACCCCACCTCTACTAAAAATACAAAAATTAGCTAGGCTTGGTGGCAGGCGCCTAGGATCCCAGCTACTCGGGAAGCTGAGACAGAGAATTGCTTGAACCTGGGAAGTGGAGGTTGCAGTGAGCCGAGATCATGCCACTGTACTCCAGTCTGGGTAACAGGGCAAGACTTTATCTCAAAGAAAAGATAAGAAACCAAATGATCCCTGGGAAGCACTCAGCGCCTGGCATAGACAGAACCATGATAAATGGCACTGAGTTTGGGGTTATTTCAAATTTGCCCAGCCTGGAATCTTCCCCATCTAGCCAAACATTATTTATACCTTCATCCCTTCTCTTCAAGAAGCGACATGGAGGCCGGGCACGGTGGCTCACACCTGTAATCCCAGCACTTTGGGAAGCCGAGGTGGGTGGATCACGAGGTCAGGAGTTCGAGACCAGCCTGGCCAACATAGTGAAACCCTGTTTCTACTAAAAATACAAAAAAATGAGCCAGGTGTGGTGGCACACACCTGTAGTCCCAGCTACTCAAGAGGCTGAGGCAGGAGAATCGCTTGAACTCGGGAGTCAGAGGTTGCAGTGAACCGAGACCATACCACTGGACTCCAGCCTGGGTGACAGAGCAAGACTCCATCTCAAAAAAAAAAAAAAAAAAAAAAAAGAAGCAACATGGCAAAAACAAGGCTTTAGCATCAGACAGACCAGGGTTCCACTTCTGACTCTGCCGTTTGGCTTTGAACATGTTCGAATTAAAGTTGAATGTCAGTGCTTGAGGTACCAACAAGAACCCCAAACAGATGAGGATTTCATGTAATAACATAGAGAGTTTGGGAGCCTCGTGAAATTGGAGAATGTGTACCCTAACGTATTCAGATGTTCTAAACCTCCCCGCACTGTGCTGGCAAAAAGAAAACCATCTATGAGCCCTTTTTCCCTTTAGTAGCCAGTTTCTGTCCCTATGGTAGGTGTTTGCTAAATACTGGTTCTCAGGCTCGATGGCTCATGCCTGTAATCCCAGCACGTTTGGAGGCTGAGGTGGGTGGATTACCTGAAGTCAGGAGTTCAAAACCAGCTGGCCAACATGGCGAAACCGTCTCTACTAAAAATACAAAAATTAGCCAGGTCACACCTGCACTTGTGGCCATTCAGCTACTCAGGAGGCTGAGGAGGGAGAATCGCTTGAACCCAGGAGGTGGCGGTTGCAGTGAGCCGAGATGGCGCCATTGCACTCCAGCCTGGGTGAAAGAGTGAGACTCTGTCTCAAAAACAAAAACAAAAAACCTCGAAGAACATAATATTGGTCCTCCCCCACCGTCCTTTGTCCCAAGGAGGTCTGTGGGCAGCTTCCTGTTCTTAAGTTCTTCTGAGGTTGCTGCGTAACTTAGCTCCTCACTTATGTTCCAGCAGCATTTCTCTCCCCTGTGAGATGCGGAACTCCCGGCAAGTCAATTGCACTCACTGTTTGTATCAGCCCAACTGAGGCAGGTTGCAGGCTTACCAAATCCTTGCTGATGGCTCAATAAACAACAATGACAAGTTCCAGCTTTCCTCGGATCACAGACAGTCTCCAGGCCAGAATTTCTCAAAGCAAAAACTGCCATCAGCTTGGGGGCAGAGCAGGGAGAATCGATAGGAAAGGCAGTTCTCCAAGCCCCACCCTAGTAATCAGACTCTGTGCCATAGAATCTCCACTTTTTTTTTTTTTCTCAATTACGGAATCTCATTCTGTAGACCAGGCTGGAGTGCAATGGCGAGATCTAGGCTCACTGCAACCTCTGCCTCCTGGGTTCAAGTGATTCTCACTCCTCATCCCAAGTAGCTGGGATTACAGGTGTCTGCCACTACGCTCGGCTAATTTTTGTATTTTTAATAGAAATAGAGTTTCACCATGTTAGTCAAGCTGGTCTCGATGTCCTGACCTCTGGTGATCCGCCCACCTCAGCTTATCAAAGTGCTGGGATTACAGATAGCCACCACACCCAGCCAGAACCTCTACTTTTCCTTGGAAATTCTACGATCACTCCCTGGGTGATTTTTTTTTTTTTTTTTTTGAGATGGAGTCTCACTCTGACACCCAGGCTGGAGTGCAGTGGCATGATCTTGGCTCACTGCAACCTCCACTGCCTGGGTTCAAGTGAGCCTCTTGCCTCAGCCTCCCAAGTAGCTGGGACTACAGGCAAGTGCCACCAAGCCCGGCTAATTTACACTTTTAGTAGAGACAGGGTTTCACTGTATTGGCCAGGTTGGTCTCAAATTCCTGACCTCAGGTGATCCGCCCGCCTCAGCCTCCCAAAGTGCTGAGATTACAGGCATGAGCCACCGTGCCCAGCCCTAGGTGATTCTTATGCCCCAGAGTTTGAGAAGCACTGACTTTGGCACCTTCTGGCTGGGCTCTAGAACTAGGTGATTACAAAATTAAAACCTCAACCAGGTAGATTTCTCTGCACGAAAGGTGAGAGGCTGCAGAGGAGACCTGTGGCTGGACCTGTTGGCAAGGTTGGTGGCCCTTTGATCAAACATTGTATCTTTTCCCCATTCATCCACCCATTCAGGAATGTAGGAAACAGTGACTTAGCAGTTCTATGTTTCTGGTACAGGACTAAAGTCTGAATAAGATAGTGTCAGCCCTGGAGGAAATGACCCTGAGGAGGAAAACAGCAGTTTCTCACACTCTCCTTTTCTTCCCTGCCTGGGTTTTGGGTTGCCAGTGGCCATGTATTATTTTAAAAACATAATGTCAGATTAACATCCTCACTTATACGTGAATCAAACCGTGGGATTCAATGTGTGTACAGAGTGTGACGGCAACTGTGTTAAAATGCATTCCCCAAACACCAGGAGATCATAAGTTAAATGTTAAGGAAGAATGGCTGGTCCTGGAGCATTATTGGGGAGTGTTGCTTTCTTTCTTACACTTTACTCTTCGTCTGTTTTTTGTTTGTTTGTTTGTTTGTTTTTGACACAGAGTCTCACTCTCTCACCCAGGCTGGAGTGCAGTGGTATGATCTTGGCTCACTGTAACCTCCACCTTCCGGGTTCAAGCAATTCTCTGCCTTGGCCTTCCACGTAGCTGGGATTTCAGGTGCCCAGCACCATGCCCGGCTAATTTTTGTCTTTTTAGTAGAGATAGAGTTTCAACATTTTGGCCAGGCTGGTCTTGAACTCCTGACCTCGTGATCCACCTGCCTCGGCCACCCAAAGTGCTGGAATTACAGGTGTGAGCCACCGTGCCTGGCCTCTTTTCTTTTATTTTCTTTCTTCCTCCCTTTGCCTTTCCTCCTTTCTTTCTTTCCTTCTTTTTTTTTGAGACAGAGTCTTGCTCTGTTGCCCAGGCTGGAGGGCAGTGGTGCGATCTTGGCTCACTGCAGCCTCCAATTCCCAGGCTCAGGCAATTCCTGTTCCTCAGCCTCCTGAGTAGCTGGGACTACAGGCACTTGCCACCATGCCCTGCTCATTTTTTGTTGTTGTATTTTTGTAGAGATGGCGTTTCGTTATGTTGCCCAGGCTGGTCTCCAACTCCGAGCTCAAGCAATCCACCCCACTCATCCTCCCAAAGTGCTGAGATTACAGGCGTGAGCCACCACGCCCAGCCTCATCTCTTGATTTTTCTGTGATTAACATGGGTTACTTTCAGAATTAGAAAAAATAACTCACATAAACACCGTCTTCTTCCTGGTGAGTATGCACGTGGGTGTGAGTGCATGTGTGTGTGCACACGCCTATGCTTGTGGACCAGGATAGAGATGTTTAATGCTTAGAGAAATGATTCATATTAAATGTAGGGGGTGGTTTTATTTCAGTGTGACCAGAGGGAGAAAACTCCTATCTCTTATTGCATAGGGTCATTTGATATCTCATTCAATGTCACTGACACAGGGCCCCAGCAACACCTCGGTGGGCAATAAGGTACCCCCGCCCCACATCTTCAAAAGTGAGTTTATCTGCACATTGAAAGTTAACTCAGTTATGCAATTCTTCTCTCTGTAAGTAACCATTCAACAGGCTGGGTGTGGTGGCTCACACCTGTAATCGCAGCACTTTGGGAGGCTGAGGCAGGTGGATTGCTTGAGCTCATGAGTTCGAGATAAGCCTGGGCAACATGATGAAACCTGGTCTCTACAAAAACACAAAAATTAGCCGGGTGTGGTGTGGTGGGGTGTGCCTGTAACCCCAGCTACTTGGGAGGCTGAGGTGGGAGGATGGCTTGAGCCCAAGAGGCAGAAGTTGCAGTGAGCCGAGACTGTGCCAACTGCACCCAGACCGGGTGACAGAGTTGGACTGTCTGCAAAAGAAAAGTAACCACTTAACAGCAATGTCTGCAAAACAAACCACATTTCCCAGCTTTTCTTGTGGATTTAGGCTCCTGGTGGAGTGTGAAGGACCAGGGGCTCTCCCACTGAGTCATCCCAGGGAGTTGGCAGTGTTTCTGTTTGCCCTCTTGCTCTTAATGGTAGCTGTCACCTCGTAACGTACCGGTAACATGCCACGCATCCTCTTCTCAGTGCCTGTCCACAGAGACTGTGAAGAACGACAGGGAGAGGAATTGCTGCATCTGCTTCAGCCACGTCACCAGCATCTACTGCGTGTGCTCTGTGCCAGCATGGGTGGGGGGGAATACCTCTCGAAAACATTCTGTGCCCCCTCAGTAACTGTAGTATGTACAGTTCCAAGTCACTAGGTTGTAGACAGCAATTTCTTCTTCCTCCTCTCCTCCTTCTTCTCTCCTCTTACTTCTTCTTCTGCTTGTTTTTTGAGACAGAGTTCGGGTCTTGTTGACCAGGCTGGAGTGCAATGGCGCAATCTCAGCTCACTGCTACCTCCGCTGCCTCAGGCTCCTGAGTAGCTGGGGTTACAGGCATGTGCCACCATGCCCAGCTAATTTTGTATTTTTAGTAGAGATGGGGTTTCTCCATGTTGGTCAGGCTGGTCTCAAATTCCTGACCTCAGGTGATCCACCTGCCTTGGCGTCCCAAAGTGCTGGGATTACAAGTGTGAGCCACCAAGCCCAGACTGTAGACAGCAATTTCTAAAGTTACCCTGAGATGAACTGAAAGTGTCCCCTCACAATTTGTAAGTTGAAATCCTAACCCCACAATGTGATGGTAATAGGAGGTGGGGCCTTTGGGAGGTGATTATCTTATGGGGTTGGGCCTCATGAGTGCACAGGTGTCCTTATAAAAGAGACCCCCAAGACCTCCTCCGATCCTAAACTGCAAGAGGATGCAGCCTCCAGAACTGTGAAAAAGAAACTTCTATCCTTTATTTATTTATTTATGGATGAGACGGAGTTTTGCTCCTGTTGCCCAGGCTGGAGTACAATGCACAATCTCAGCTCACCGCAACCTCCGCTTCCTGGGTTCAAGTGATTCTCCTGCCTCAGCCTCCCAAGTAGTTGGGATTACAGGCGTGTGCCACCATGCCCAGCCAGAAACTTCTATCTTTTGTAAGCCACACAGTCTGTGGTGCTTTGTCACAGTAGCCCTAATGGACTAAGATGTACCCCATTTTCCCATGGGTCCAGGTTCTGAAAGATTTTCTATACCGTACAGTAACAATAACGATGGTGACAATGACGACAACAACAATAGCTATCATTGCTGAGGCACCTTCCAGGTGAATGTCACCTATGCTGTCCCACCCAGTCCCCATCACAGTCCTGCAATGACAGTGTTGCAGCATCTCCAGCCCCATTTTACCTGATGAGGAAACGCAAGGCACAGAGAGGCTCAACTTTTCCAAGCTCCCGCAGCCAATAGGAACAAAAGGCAGAATTTGAATTCAGGTCTCTCTAAATTGAGCCCAGCTTTTCCACTATGTTACACTCTTTTCCAGAAACACGAATTAATGAGCGGGCTGTGGCGGCCCATGCCTGTAATCCCAGCATTTTGGGAGTCTGAGGCCGGAGGATTGCTTGAGGCCAGGAGTTGGAGAGCAGCCTGAGCAACACAGTGAGACCCTGTCTCTAAGAAAAACAAACTAAACCTCAAAAAACCACAAATTAAGTTATAATAATAATATCCAAACTGCATTATTTAATACTATATCCTTTTGCTTTCCACTGTGAAAGAATGAGTTACATAAACTGGCTGCTCATAAGTAGTTACTGTGCTCAGTTGCTATGATTCTGACACATGGTTCGTTCCTGCAATGCTCTTGTGGATGTATGGAAATGCCGAAAATATAGTTAAGGTTCTACTCACTAGCTTTTTATCCCTCAAGTTATTCTTTCCTTAAAATTCAGGTGAAATTCATATAACACATAGCTAACCATTTTTTTTTTTTGAGATGGAGTCTCACTCTGTCACCCAGGCTGGAGTGCAATGGTGCCATCTCGACTCACTGCAACCTCCACCTCCCGGGTTCAAGCGATTCTCCTGCCTCAGCCTCCCGAGTAGCTGGGACTGCAGGTGTGCACCACCATGCCCTCCTAATTTTTAGGAGAGACAAGGTTTCACCATGTTGGCCAGGATGGTCTAGATCTCTTGACCTGGTGATCTGCCTGCCTCAGCTTCCCAAAGTGCTGGGATCACAGGTGTGTGCCACCTCGCCTGGCCCTAGCTAACCATTTTAAAGTGAACAATTGGGTGGCGTGTGGTACATTCACTAATGTGCAACTACCACATTTGATTTAATTCCAAAATATTTTTGTCACCCCCAAAAGAAATCCCATATAGTTACTCCCAGTTCTCCCCTCCTCTAGCCCCTGGAACAATCACTTATCAGCTTTTGAAGCCCAAGGCTCTGCGTCTCTCCATAAAGACCTTGTTCTAGGCCCAGCGCAGTGGCTCACGCCTGTAATCCCAGCACTTTAGGAGGCCGAGGCAGGCAGATCACTGAGGTCAGGAGTTCGAGAGCAGCCTGACCAACATGGAGAAACCCCATCTCTACTAAAATACAAAATTAGCCAGGTGTGATGGCATATGCCTGTAATCCCAGCTACTCCAGAGCCTGAGGCAGGAGAATCACTTGAACCCGGGAGGC